>JAMKCH010027104.1:0-64670 GCA_023653785.1 Ophioderma brevispina
TGTATCTGACGATGATGCAACATCGGAGAAGTTAAAAAAAGTGTTAGCATCATTGGAAGAAGCAACACGTCAAGCCGATGAAGAAAAACAGTTGCCAGTATTTTTAAAGCACACATTTGACAAGTTCAGCTTGAAACTTAAGCTACCTAGAAAGTAAGCATTATTTGTAGGAGTACTAGTAGTTGGGTCATTTGGAGCAATTCTGTGACCGTGGAGAGCAGAGCAATCATTTCTCAGTGGATTTGCCTTCTATGAAGGTTAATGAACAAATTTAGCGGGGGTGCCCCTCGTGAAAGTGTGGGCAGATTTCAGGAGGGGGCAAAATTCATAATACAGGGATCAAAAATGAAAAGTGCTTGTATTGCAGAATATTCAGTGGTTAAAGCCACTATCAGTCATTTTTTTCCAAAATCAAATGCCCATTTTGTCTCTAAATTGCTAGTGTTAGGTCATATTAACACCTTATATTATTGTTCATTGTGAAAAACAGACACTTAAGCATTTTAAAGCAGTCCTGAAGATGCCATTTGCGACTGTTTCTGCATCTAAAAAAAGTCGGATCCCGACTTTTATTAGTAAACAATTAAAGCATAAAAATCACCATTTCTTGACAAATACGGCGCGTTACGCTTCTTAGCCCACTTACAGGGGGCTTTACCTACAAATTTCAAACACACTAGTGCCAAAAATGCCCCACTTTGATGAAAAGTGGCTTTAATCAAATTATAACATTGCATAACAAACAGAGTATTTGATGGGGAATCCATACATAACAGACGGTACCTACAGTCTGATTTTTGTGGGCCGCCAGCTATAGCTGGCAGGACCACTTAGCAATCCGTTGTGCGTGTGTATGTGTGGATGTGTGTGTGGATGTGTGTGTCACAAATTGTTAAGTTTTTTTTAAATTGACCTCAATTGAAAAGTTTAACTTCAATTGGAACCAAACTTCTGTCATAGGTGCACAATGGGATCCGTCATATGTTGATGAGGTCAAAGGTCATGTTGAAAGGTCAAAGGTCATGTGAGGTCAAGTTGAAAAATGGGCTAAAATGTAAAATTCATCTAAATTGAAAACTTGAAGTTCAATTGGAACCAAACTTTTGTCATAGGTGGACCATGCGATCCCTCATATGTTGATGAGATCAAAGGTCACATGCCAGGGTCAAAGGTCATGGGGCGGCCCACAGCTTATATTCTTTGAATATAGCGAGCGCGAAAGCCGAGAACCGCGAAATTCTAGTTGTATTCCTGTCAGTAAGCGCATATTGTCGATGGTAAGAATTTATTTGGAGGGGATGTGTTGAGATCAAAACTAAAAAGCCGTAAATGCTCAACTTTGTTCAACCGAATAGATGCTTTAACCCATTTTACATAATCTTTTTGTATCGAATACGTAATGGCTTCATATCAGAATCAATTGAATAGATTGTTGTACAGTCCGAGACCCGCTATCGATTCCTTTGTTTGGAGTCAATCAAAGAAAGGATTAAAGTGTCATGAACATCGAGGCCGGGTGAACCTCTTAACGTTGAGGAGGATTAGGCCACATAAATATTGCCGTTCGTTATGAGTGACCAAAACTTAGACAAATGATTGGAACAAAATGTCATGCATTATTTCTGGAACAAGATTAATAAATGTAATGAATCAGATTTTCTAATATTCCTAGGCCTTAGTGACGTTAAAGAACTTTGGTGTGCAATAATTACTTAACATCATTTTGTTTGTTCAAGTTTGGAACAAATTTATTCAGTGCATTTGCCTTGCATTTTTGTTTGTGAGAAAAGGGACATTTTTTAATTGTGGCCTTAATCTGATCTGGTATCTTCGCATCAAATTTCTATTGTATTGATTGGGTAAAGTATACAACCTCTCAGAACGAATGGAATCGTCGACATGCCCCAAAAACTTTTAATGAACTGACAGGAATAAAAAATCCTACTCTAACAGGACATCACTAAGTATCCAATGTAAAAATAACACATTTTTTTAAATTCAGCACCCTCAAATTAATCTTACCATAAAAGCTTGTTTGCCAATTTTTTAACAGGAATGCCAAAAAAAATTTAAAAAGTAAAATATTAAGATCTAGACCAGATTATTTTAGATTTTCTGATTGTGGAAATAACAATTTGCCTTCACTTGGTCAACCTTTTAGTGGTTTCAGAGCATAATTCAATCAAAGTTATACATTTTTAATCCAGAATGCAATAAGCTAACTGACATGGTTTATGGTAAAATGTCATCCAAATCACATGCATAAGTTTCTAAATGCAATGATCTGTGTTCAAATAGTAATGCAAGTCTGCGTATATAGTAATTGACTATACTCCATTTCCCTACCACCGTGCGTGCAGTGACGTCAGCGCGAGATTTGATGGTGCACCAGTAAAGCGCTCACGCTGGCTTAAAGCAGTGGTGTTTTTATGCGCTCATGCACAAAAGACTGCATGTCTTGAAGCATGCGTAAAAGCTGCGTCATCACTGCATGGAGGTAGGGAAATGGACTATAGGCCTAGGCTCAACTTTGATCACTGTACTCGGGGACAGAAACCCTTTGACGAGCGCGTACCAACTGGTTGTAAAAGGGGGTGGAGCTATCAGCGCGTATGACGCGTGGTCGGTGACCCAGAAACAGCAGATCGCTTCGGTGGCCAATCAGAGGCAAGTGCATTTTTTCTGCAGTAAATACGCAGAGAACCAGGAAATACGCGCTCCTCAAAGGGTTTCTGTCCCCGACTATACCAAAAAGGTGGGAATTACTAGTGCTGGGACATGTACACGTTTGCACATGGACACGAACAGAAAGACCAAGTAACATTTAGAAATTTCACTACACGTTTACACTTGAGCAAAAAATAACTAACTTATTTTCAGTATTAGTTTAATTACTGTTGCCAAATTTTCATGAAATGATCTGCCATCAGTAAAAAATAAAGCTATAAATTACTGCTGTGTTTTTCGAGTTCTTGTACATTATTATTTGGTGCTGCAATACATAAGAACTATGAAATACGGCGGCGCCCATAACATGCATTGTTTTGCAGGGCGTTTGGGCTATTTTGACTACTTAATCTGAATGAAAAACATTAGGGATATTTTAAAAGCATGTTACGTTTTCGGATGACATGACTGAATACAAAGTTGGAAAAATTACAAACGACGAATGGTTCAAGAATTGCATTTTTGCGGAGGTGCAAAATTTGGAAGTCATCGATCTTTGTCATTCCCGTGTACACGGATACACAAACAAAAATAGTGTTCATGTACACAGATAGAGAATTAAATGGTAACTCCCATCTCTAGGAATTACTAAGTTTACTGTACTTGGCCCTGTGTGTAGCTGGAGCTAGACCAAAAATCCTCGCAGAACATTGGATTGTGGGCTACAAGCGGCCCTATAATTCCTATATTTCCTATATTTTTTACCCTCTCCCTATAAATCCCTATAAACTTCCAAAATCCCTATATTTCCCTATATTTTTTTCTCCACAGAAATTAAAGATTGATGTTTTGCCTGATTTTTCACAGAATTGATCAAAAGTATTGCCTTTCAGTCTAAATGTTCATTACAAGGAGCTTTTAAAACAAGCACTACAAAATTGGGCATCTCCAATCTTAAATTAGCATGGTTGTACATGTATAAAGAGTCAGCTTTCAAGTCCTTTGTCAATTTTAGGACTTTCTGAATTTTGATGACTTTGTTTGAGGCATAATCTTTTGTTTAGGAGTAAAAACAGAAAATATCTTATGTCAGAAATCATAGACCACTGCTTTAATATTCTTTACAAATAGATGCTATCCAGAAGTCAGAGTTGGTAAACTTGGACTACACACCAATTGAAGTAAATTTGCCTGTTCTCCATGGGAGAGGACTACTCAGATTTGGTTTGGTTGAGAGTGTGCAGCTGGACTTGAAACCCTTACCCATTCATAAGGGTCATATTGGTAAAAAAAATACCCATTTCTAAGGAATTTTGCTTACAATATGTATCTTTTTTTTCAAGATTTTTTTTTGGGGGGACTCAGGCACAAGCCCCAGAAGATCTTGGCCTTTTTCAAGATTTTTTGAGGCAGTTTTGAGGGAAATGACAACTCTTGCACCAAAGGAACAGATGGGCTAACACAACATTTGGTATGAGATGCAGATCTGCAGGTCAAAGCAAATGTCAAGGTCACATCTGTGAAATTGTATTTGTGTTTTCCACTCTTATTCCCCTTGATTGCTATATTAAAATCAATAAAATATCTGTCAAGCTCTTGTTCACTCTTATACACATTGACTGATTAACTTCATATTTTGTGAAAAGAATCACTGGCCTAAGATTCACCAGTTGTGTACACAGGTTGATCTCCAAAGACCCCTATGTGACCTTTGACTAATGTGGTTAAAACTATTAAATGTCATTTCTGGTGCAAGTTAGGTGCTATGACCATCACAATTGCTAAAAAAAAACCAGCCCAAAACTCATACGGGTTGGTCACAGATTGACCTCTAATGAGCCTGATGTGAGCTTTGACCCTATTTTTATGTTAAATGCAATTTCCTTAGCAAATGAGGTATTATGTTCAATCATGCTCAAATGAACCACTGGCTCAAGATTATACAGTGTGTATTGACCTTTAATGACTTTAATGACCCCTACATTACTCTTGACACCTTTTTATTAAAATCTATAAATAGCCACCAAATTGCTCAAAGAACCACTGGCTAATTACTTGGGGTGTACACAGATTGACCTTTAATTACCCATGTGACCTTTGACCATGTTTTGAGAAGAACACTGTCAAATGTAACTTCCTTGGTAATGATACATTGGTGTAAATGGATTCAAGTGCTGATATGAAATAGTTGTCATAAAAGTGTGGATAAGGTAGAGGGGCATAGCAGATGCTATTACCACTTCATAAAATACCGGTACAACTATTTTGTGTTGCCAGAAGATAGCAGGAAGGCAATGTACAATTTCAACTGTAAAGGTGAGGTTTCCACTGATCTCAAAATGAATAATTTAAAACACGTTCAGAAAATACCCCGTGAGTTGTCTCCAGTTACCGTGCATCCCCCCAAGGATCCTCCGAACTTGACCATGGTTGTATTCTATATCGTCTAGTAAACCAGAAAAAAGGATTGTTGACCTTTAAAAAAAATTGGGATGCATAGCCCCGATTGAGCTCATTTTGATGACGTCATCAAAGTTTGGAGAAAAATATGTAAATTTCAATGTATTATTTTCATTGCTAGTCGGGATAGCACAGTAATATATTTGTTATTTATCTTCACCTCAGTCGCAAATATTATTCGTTAATATTTTTTTCAGTTTTAAAGAATTTTTCCCCATTGATTATGTAACAAAACAAAAAGCACTGTAACTGACATGATTTAGCAATTTCATGATTTTACGTGTTTTTTTGGCATTGAAAAAAGTAGCTATTTTCTCAAACAAACATACTCTGCCACCATTTAACCCATCTTTTAACTTATTTTATATGCATTAGGATTTGTACTGGAGCAAGAATATGGAATGTTTTATTTCCAAAAATATATTTTTTAGTAGTCATATGGACGAAAAAATGATGACGTCATCAAGAGATTGACCTTGGGGGTAAAAAAATTTGAAATATTGTTTTTACCTTAATATAGTAGTCTGACCTTGCATCTTATTTAATTTCAAAGCTATTATTTTGACCCTTTAACCACTTCAAAGATGAGTTATAAGCCAAAACCTGATCCATTTTTACATTGAGCCCTATGTAAAATCCCCAATTTAAAATGCCATTTTCGTAAATTGTGATTTCAATTGATTCTCTTTTGCTCCAATAATCCTCACACAGCAGTTTATTGCTCTGAGTGTGCGGGCAATCCGGCCACCCTCGTTTAAGGGGACAACACCGGATTTAAACTTTGGGTCTAACCTAAAAAAACTAACTTGACAAGAGTTTTAGGAAGGCAAGACACTGGGTGGTTTACCCCTCGAGAATTCGTTGATAATGCACCCGATTGTTATGATTTTGATACCAGTGAAGAGCTATGATCCTATTCGTTTCCATGATACCAAAAAAAAGTACCAACATACCTAGTGTGGCGTCACATGACGCCATAAGTCCGCGCGCCGGCAAAAATTAGCATTTTCCACGGAAAATTTCGAAAATCCATTTTGAGCCATAAAAACAGGTAGGAATGTTCCGGTTTTCATGCGGTTTTCAGCACTAAATGATGACAATGACTAGTTCTTACAAAAAAATAGACTTTTCGAGCTATAAGTTTCTGCCTAATATTAAAAAATGTACCAAAAATATCTTTTGTTGGCAACGACCACTATCTTACCCCTCGACTTCAACGGCATACCCTAACACAGGTGAAGGTTGTGCCTTCGGCATTTGTTTTCGATTAAACTAAAATAACCAGAAAGAAAAGGAGAGATAATGTTAACCTAGAAAATTTTAACGAAAGACCAAAATACCTTAGTTGGTCACAATGACGTCACAAAGTTCGCGAGTTGGCAAAATTGTAATTTTCCACAGAAAAATCCAATTTGCGCTAATAAAAAGTTAGGGATATCGGATATTTGCATGCGGTTTTTTTCAGATTCTTAATTGATGGCAAATTGATAAATTTACATAACATAGAGGTTTAGAGCCATACAGTGAAGAATAGTTTCAAAATGTAGCATTAAATTCACTTGGGTAGCAACCACCACCCTACCCTCGACATTGGCGGCAGACCTTACCCCGCGGGCAAGGGGCTACTTCACATTTTTCGATTTAAAATGACCAGACAGGATGAGCAAACAATTACCTGGAAGATTTTATGAAAGCATTGGTATTTAAGTGCACCGGAAGAAAGTTTACTGTGGTAACTTCCCCCCCCTCCTTTGGTTAAGACGAGGTTAATAACAGATCTAAGGTGTATTTTCTGTAATATGGCTAACCATCGGGAGTATTATGCCGGCTCAACAAAAATGATACAAATGGTAGTAATTAGTACCAATGTATTAGTATGGAATCTCTTCTTTTTATTGTTATCAAATTAATACGATCATACAACCGTTGGACGTCCGAACCCTTAAGCATCCCAATTTTGCCTTATTCACTAAAATATGTGAGTTTTCAATTTTAGCCTAAAAAAAATAAAAGCGTATTGTTTGTGTGCTGGCATTTTTGCTTATATGAAAGGAAAGGGTTATTATGATCTTATTTTCATGTTTACACCTAAAGAATAATAGCCAATAGTTGCACCAACCACTCACCGCCCCCCCCCCTTGACTCAGGAATATTGATGACCTTCACACTATAACCATGAAAAGTGGTATGTCCGGGTTATTTCATTTAGAGAGATTTGGTTTGACAGATCCTTTAAATGGCGTCCATGAATTGGAACCAATATACTGATGCTATTAAATTAAAATAAAGCATCGGTGATAGTTCTCCCGCATGTGGAATGAGTTGGAAGTGTTCCAAGATTGGTGATCAAAGGCTTGCTGCATCAGGATGATGCTTCTACTGGGAGGGAATGACAGAAAAAAACACAAATGCTAATTGTTCAAGGTTTCTTGAATTGAGAGCGTCATATGCAGAATCCAAGACCATTCTCATTTACAAGATCATGGTGTCGTGTTATGTAACCTCCAGTTATTTAAGCTTTCCCCATTGTTTTTTCGTAAAAGGTACAGTCCTCACACCAAGGATTACAATAAAAAAATGGTTCAAATTTACATAGATAAGTATCACATTTTTTAAAACACATTTTAACCGAAATGTGTGAGATATATAGATGTTTTTGTTTAACATTTAAGGGGAAAAAAAAAGGGGAAAGAAAACATCCAATTCCATCTATATCCCAAGTCACAAGAGAAGCAATTTGACCTATCAACGCAAAAAAAGGAGCTAGCGGTTTTTTTCTAGTAGATCTAGAGTCAATTTCCACATGGTAGGTGTCCCCTCCGTAACTTTTTTTTCAACAGGGCTATTTATATGCAGATAAGGGACGTTAGGGATATATACCTATTCAGGGTCTCAATGCCATTATCGGCATTGGTTGAGCAAGTGCACTTGGGCTGATCTTCATTCCGATTCACTATCAATCTCAATGTCATTGTTGACCCTTAATATTTCCACAATATATCAAGATGAGCCAGGACAACGTCATCCTCGGTAATAAGAGTTCACCATTGACCATCAATCAAGACAGAGTCGTGATGATCAGTAGTCTCAGAAAGAGTGAGTCAGTAATGTCAGCATTTTTTCATATTCTTCAATTTGATGGTTCACTTCTCTGATGTGCTGGTAAAGACAACCTTACAAGGGTCGAGAAATAGGAAAAAGGCTGGTTGCCAGTTCTCACCTCACCAAATGAATTCCACCAGAGTACCGCACTGCCCTTCTGGGTTCAGTCACAAAGATGTTATATAGTGCTTTCAGGGGTATTGGCAACGTTAAACCAAAATGACGCTTCAAAGTACCCAAGTTTCACTAATTGTGTGGCAAGAATAGGAGATTCTATGATGGGTCTGATTAGTTGTTGTGGAATGGGGAGTTTTAAGTTGCGCTATGGCAGATTAAGTCTTTGGTGTATGAATGAACTTTGCTATAGTATGAGTATGATGGAAGAAATGTTGCAGGAACGTGAAAAAATGATGCTGGGAGGAAAAAGGGTGAGCATGGATGACTCTCGAGTGGTTTTTCCTTGTCCGCTTCTTGCTCATTAATAGTGTACGACATTGCAAGTGGGGGAGTTTGAAAAAAAAAATGCGTCTACATTGGACTTTTCAGCCTATAAAGAGATAGGGCTTATGCCATCGAGTAGATGATTTTCTGTCAAGGGCATCCACTAAAATATAAACTAGTATTTTGTATCTTGGTCAATGCTCGTGATGAAATCCCCCCAAACAGTTTTTTTTATGCAATATTGACCAATTTTTAACATAAACAAAAAAACATTTTTGAAATTTTGAGTTCAAATTGTTTTTTTGGGGTATTTTTTGTATTTATATGCCTGATTTCCAAGGTGGCAATAGTAGCATTTTTTCATGCAGAATCACTGTCCTAGTGCTAGCTATGTTGTATAATGCTATAGCCTTGATAGATGCATGTGCAGCCTAATGTTTTACCTGGGTGGTCAGTGTGCACCAATTACAATGTTTGCTAGCTAGCTAGGGTCATAGACTTTAGGCAAGGACACATCCCATGGTCTGTTGGTATAACACGCTCAAGTAACTCTGGTCAGACAGATGTACATATAGCAATATGCTTGTACCAGTCGTTGTACAATGGATATAGTATAAATATAATGTAACAGTTCTGTACATTTTTAAAAAGAATGGGTGTATATTTCTTCAAAATGGAAAACTTGGTATTTCCATAATAACCACAGTGCATGCCCCAATCAATAGAATTTCTGCTCATTTCTTCGGGTCAGTCAGATAGTAGATCTTCTTACCACTATAAAATCCAAATATTTTATTTCTCAATTTTTAAATAAATGTCTGCGAATTTCTTGGATCCAAACATTTCCTACGGTGTGTGTGGGTGGTGTAGTGTTGGGGGTGGGGGTTTTTTTTTTTTTTTTCAATGTCTGTATCCCAGTCTGTGCCTGTCTCTCTGGATTGTTGCATGTGTGTAGGTGTGTGCCGATGTGTGTGTGTGTTGTTGTAAAGAGATGTCAAAAATAAGAATTAACAATTGAACAAATGTGTTTGATCAGAGTAAGACCACGGAACCTATTTGTATGTACATGTTGTATCGTGTCTATATGTTGTGTGTTTGTGTGTGTATGTAGGGGTACATACATATGTGGGTGTGTGTGTGCTTTTGCGCAGCGTGCGTGTGTGTGTGTGTGTAAAAGCTGCGCGCCGGCATTACATATAATAAAGTTAATGTCCAAGTAAAGAATGCGAATAATCTCTTATTACAGGCATTCCTTTGGACATTAACTTTATTATATTTGTATTATATGTTATATGTTTTTATCTAATTAGATAATAAAAAACTAATTAGAGAACTTCTGAAAAGTGATCCTTTGTGATCACACTTTAGCTTTTTTTTGTTAAACCAGAATAAACCTAATGTATAGCAAATTGAAGCTTAGGTTAAAAGTGTTTCAGGGACAGTTATATTTATTTATTTATTTATAGTGTTTAAAACAGATACATGTTTTTTGTGTCTTTATGTCTGTATGGTCATTTCGGTTTTATTTAAGTGTTTTGTGCTAATTTGTTTCTCTCCTGCCCCAAAACTTTACCATTTTAACCAAATTAGGTAAGAAGGAAGAACCCTTGGTCAAGCTGGTTCAGATTATAGGAGTGGTTCCAGATTGGGCAATTATGGGGCAATCTTCAAAAATCTATGAATTTGTTTTTCAGTCGCAGATTAAATTGCTATAATCACCAATTTGGTCAGAAGATCCACTAGGCCCAAAACCCATATGGGGGGTTTAACAGATTGGATTCAAAGGTCAATGCATTGAAAACCAAAATTCAGTCAGAAGAATCAATCAACTGCTGACCGGACCCATGTATGGGATGGGTCAAAGCTATGTGTGCTAATAAATGTGGCATTTTGTCAGTTCGGGGTAAAGTTATATAATTTGTTTCTCTTTGCCCTAAACAATTTGAGCCCAAGTGCAAGACTAGCTTGGTCAGGAAGAGCACTGACTCATGGTGTGTCAGGAGAATGACACCCTGACCCCCTTGTTGTTTTGTAAGACCTTTTAACGCCATCATACAAATTTGTTACACATTTGCGGAAAATCACTAAAGAGAGCCAAGACTTTGGTTTCTGGACGCCTTGTTTTTAATTACCAAATTTTTTTGTACCAAGTCAATTTTGTTATCATAGTATGTTCCATTGTAAGTAAAATAGGGCAGTAAAATAAATAATATTTGTCCTATTTGAATACCATAACATGATAGGCTCTTCGCATTCATTGATGCTCTGGTTCGCGAAGTACTTAACATGGCCACGGCTTTTGGTTTTTGATTGATTCCGACAAATTGAACCTCTGTGGACCGAGGATGAACTGGCCCCGGCCCAGCTTTTAAATATTCTGAAAATCCAGGACCAACAATTAGAGTGATGATGGATTAAGATTTAAGACGAAGCTGCACTGATTACCGGCAATGATAATTAAGAGGTATTGTAATTTGTAATTTTCATTTTCCTGTTTTTGCTTCAACGTAAGTCGTATCCTAGATTTCATCCAATGTTGGTCGGCGAATTTGGATGCTGGGGCTATGTATTTAAATTTGATACATTCATATTGTTAAAACCCTCAGTACAGAATGAATTAGTCTTTTTAAACGAGCGTCGAATACCCCATCCCAATTAAATTTTTTTATACATCAATTAATTCTTGATCTTATCTACAATGCATTTCTAGCTGGGCACTTTAAAGGGGACTCGCAGTTTGCTTTAAATATCCGACAATTTGTCCGGATAGTTTTTTCGCATTTGCTTCTCACCTCCAACTAGTGGAGCCATCAGGCATTATCATAATTGAACAACCCATCTTGGCTGTTATAATTTAGAAGTAGAATTCTTTGACATACGGGTACAACATCAAATTTAAGCAAATATGTTTTAAATATCACGTTCCAATGCTTGGAAAGCCATTTAAACACGTGCAACGGCGGCACGCTGACATTCCCTTACAAACCTAAAAGATCACTGAGTCCCTATCTTTTTGGACTGGAACCCCGGACAAATATTTATTATACCATAGCTATCTTACCACTAGACAAGCAAGGATTGTCGCATTTGCAATTAATCACTTCTACGGAATGAATCCGATCCTGTCATATATTGTGATCTGCTCTAACATAAGGAATAGCCCCCCTTGGAGCGATGGTCAAATCTCATATTTATAATCAAAATCTTAAACGGGAACCCAGATATATCGTTATTCTTGAACATGGTTGTTGATTTGTGAAAATGGTACATCTCGTTTGTCACCATACTCCCAGTTTCTCTAAGAAGAACCGAATTTGTTGCTGATCATACCTGTCATCGCTGGTTTTCTTCTCCGTGAACTCAGGTGTCCTCCTGCTTCTAAGCGGGGATTCTAAACTCGGGACTTCTTTTTCCTTAAATCTTCCCTGGTTGTTCCTGGACTTACTTGTTGTGTTGAATCTGAGATTCATCTCAGGTTTGACGCATTTTTAGTAGGCGACGTCCGTGAGCACTTCATTATGTCACGGAATTAATTGTTAGCATTATTCTCTAATTCTGCTGTTTTCCAAGAGTCTGCCCATAGGATAATCACTGAAACAAATACTGATTGGAGATCTGTGTCTAAAGATAGGGTGAGATCCTCATCTCGAAAAATGGTGCAAAGTTATTTCTCTTGCTATTTAATTTTCTCGAGAGATCTTTGCCCAGATATACAACCGTGCTCCTTTTCTATGTATACATATTGGTAAATTCATCAATTTACCTCAACTTTTTTTCTTACGAAAAAATATCTTAACGATAAAGCATGAAACCTTACTAGGTATAGCAGAATAGCCATTTTCCTTTCCATAATAAGCAAACAACGTGTCAAAAACCTCTTGTTTGTAAATTTTGGGCTCAAATTGAAACTTGGTCTATCTTCAGGGAATATCGGGGAATTTGTGGTTTCTTGGATTGTGATGTCGGTTGTGACTTATATGATGTAACCTCTTATGATATGAATAGACCCATATGCAAGATTTCAAATCTGACCACCATTGGTACTTGTTTTAAATGGTTATAGGAATTGGAACACCATCGATGGATATTTTGGTTTAGATAAAAGGTAACCCTCGTCTTACGGGGAGGGGGGATTAAACCTAGTGAAACCTAATGCGCTGAAATGCCACAAGCTTTCGTTAAAAGCTTTTAAGTAATCCATTCCCGCGTCCTTTCTGGTATATTAATAGCGAAAACAATGCAAACGTAGCAACCTTCACTGGGGTTAGGGGATGGCCGTCAAAGTCGAATGGTAAGAGGGGGTGGTTTCCCCCAAAGATGTTTTTTTTGATACATTTTTGTTATAAATATTATGCACACGATTATGGCCTAAAATTCCTATGGTTTCGTAAGTGCTGAAAAAACCGCATGAAAATCCCGACAGACCTCCTACTCTTTTTAAGCGCAAAAATGGATTTTCTAAAATTTTCTGTGGAAAAATGTGCCAATTTTGCCGCTTCACTGACTTTATGACGTCATTTGTGACGCCACACTAGGGATGTTGGTACTATTTGATCGTATTTTGGTATCAGGGAAGAAAGGATCACGCTTATTTTTTCCCCTGTATCACAATCCAATAAGCATCTGTTCATTTATAACGAATTTCGAGGGGGTAAAACCACCCTGGTGTCCTTCCTTTTCTAAAACTCATAGTCATTGCAAACACAATTTAAGAAAATGGCATTTTAATATTGGAGATTTTACATAAGGCTCAATGTAAAAATAGATCAGTGTTGGCTTATTACTCATCTATGAAGCTGGAATAAGTTCAAATATGCTTTGAATTAAAGATGGCAAGGCAGCTAACATAATAAGGTAAAAAAATATTTTTTCGAATTTTTTTACCCCCAAAGGCCAATCTTGATGACGTCATCATTTTTCGTCCATATGCTCTACAAAAAATATCTTTTGGAATAAAAACATTCAGTTTTCTCTACATCTATGCATATGAAATAAGTTTAAAAAGATTGGTTAAATGGTAGATTATGTTTGTTTAGAGAAAATGCTACTTTTTTTCATGCCTCAAAAAACAAAGTAAAATCAGAATTGAGAGAATCGCCGTTAAAGTTTTTTGTTTTTGTACATAACGTCACTGGGGAAAATATATTTAAAACTGATATAAAAATTGAAACGAATAGTATTTGCGAATGAGGTGAAGATTAAATAACAATATAGTATCTGGCTATCCAATATACAAGAAATAAATATTGAAAATTTACATATTTTTCTTTTCTCCACCAAAATTTGATGACGTCATCAAAATGACGTCCATCTCGATCGGGGCTATGCCTCCAAATTTTTTTTTAAAAGGTACAAATCATTTTTCCTCTGTTTACTTGACCATATAGGATACAACCATGGTCATGTCGGAGGATCCTGGGGATGCACGGTAACGGGGACAGCTCACGGGCTAAAATTATGCCAATTTTTTTCCACAAAACACCAACACCCAGCGGGCATAGTTTTTATGAGCGACGTCGAAACGACGTGGGCACGTCGAAAACAGGTGGATGGTTTTTAATAAATTTACGTCAAAATGCAAATTGATCGACGTTTTAAGAACGACGTCAAATCGATTTGCATTTTCGACATAAATAGTGTGTAAATTTCTAAAACTCTCGACGTCTTTTCGACGTTCCAGCGTCGATTGCCTACTGGACTCTTTGGACCTATGTGATGTTGGTCCAACATCAAAATAAGTACCAAACTTCTTGACATGAACTTATATATAGTCCTACTTGAAATAGTACACGTCTGCAAGAAACCCAGATTCCTCAAAACAAATTCAAAGGGATAGGTTGGCACAGTCAGAAAGCATTCCCCTTCATTTATTACCCACAACATGGGGATATTATCTACATGTATATCGTCATACAGCCCAAAGATAGCTCGAATGTTTGCACATATCTTTCTAATGAACTAAAATTGCTGCTGATATATAACAATGAAAGGCGACGCACATCCAATAAAAATACAACCAAATTCCTCTATTTTCCCTATAACATTTTGTTGTTTATCCCTATATTATCCCTATATTCTTTGTTTTTTTTTTGGCCCTATATTTAAGCCTATATTTTTGCAAGGTGCCTTTAAGCCTGTAATTGCACCCATCAATGCATTCCGGGGGGGGGGCCTTTATCAAGGTGGATATGATGCGTGAACCAAGACAACACGTAAAAGGGTATCTTTTTTCCCAACAGGCGATGTACGCACATACATCTATTAGGGTGTCAAAAAACAGCAAATGTGGAACAAGGGTATGTTTTTTCTAATCCCTGAAATTGTTATGTACGGTGTAATACATCAAATTAGCAGAGATCAAAATTATTGTAAACAAGCAAGATCATAAAGATATATTAACGAGAACAATGCATTTGCTTACTTGTTTCGGGTAGCAAACTACAAAAAGATATTCATTGTGGGAGCAACTCAAGTCAATATTGTTTATGTAGGGGTATATCTTTTAGTCGTAGAAATACGTGTTAGGGTGCAGTTTTGGAAGTCCATGCATTTTTCCTCCTCTGTCTCACAGTGCCATTTTCGAAAATTAGTTCTTAACGTAAGTGGGTGCTCAATAATTAAAATCACATGAATTGTCACTGATTTATGATAAGTGATGATAAATTTATGATAAATGTTAATTAAAAACTGTATTAAAGAAATGAAAACTAATAAACAGCAGCATACATATAAACACACTATACAACACATGAAAATACTGTCACCTGCAGTTTTGTACTTGCAGAGTACCAAGTTCCCACCTCACATTGTGAGAAAACAATGTTTGAAAAGTTTGTTTAATATTCCTGTCTAGTTAAGTAGTTTACGGTGTGTTAAGTAAGTTTAACGTGTACCAGTTATAAATGCAAAGAACCACCCTTTTTGGAAGTTGATGAACCTTTTTACCCACCCTGGGTATAACAAAAGCACAAAATAAGACATTGGAAGCAATAATGATGTTTCCCTCACATGGTCAATTGCTAAACATTGAATTGGTTGTTCATCGCCTTAAACGACAATCAAATTTGGATTACTGTCAAAGTATTGTTGATGTACCCGGCAAGCTTCAATTTCAAATTTTTGAGCCACCCTGTATCTTCATACAGTGGTAACATATAAGTCGAAAACAAGAAAGCATTGAATTCAACCGTTATCATTGAAAAGTGATTACACAACACTGAAATGTCAAGAACACTCCTGCAAATTTCTATATTTAACAACATGCACTTTTTTTTTGCATTTGCGATAGCATGTTTTTAATCACCCTGTAAATCTTATATCTTACCTATAGAGGGCCAGCGTTTTCTTACTTATTTCAATTGAAAGCCCTAGTAAATGTTATATTCAGAATCAATAGGTCTTTTTTGGTCTACTCCTCAAAATTAAAAAAACTCAGGGTGCAGTATTGTTAAAAATGACATTTCTTTCAATGTTACACCCTATATGATATTTGCCACCCTGTAGTCTTGGGTTCAATGTGCATTAAATGACATCCTTGAGTATAGCTTTCCAACAATGTACCACTTTATGGGTGTTAAGTGTACACATTAAAGGCTATGCTCTGTTGAATCAAAATTGGTACGTGTATTTCTCAGGTTTGGGTGTAACATTTTTTCGGACCAGTTTGTGACTTATGACCATAATGCTTTTTATATATAGCAACCAACCAAATAGTGAAAAAAAAAATTGGAGGATTTGAGGAAATTGTCATAACTGTCTGCTGTCAATAGACATACAGTTGTGGCATGCCTCAAAATTTTACACTTTAAAACAGCTGATTGTGGGTTTATACGGTACAGAATAAACACAAAGATCAGAGTAATGTTTGTTTGTGAGGTCAACCGTCAACTGTAGTGTGGTGCCAATCTCGCACATAAAATCTGGATTATTCAAGGCTTTTTAGATCTCAAGTCGGATTTTTGATACGCACGTATAGAACCCGGGTATAGAAATTACAGAATCATATCCTTGTCTTTAATCCACAGATTTCAGGCTGAATTTTGTATTTGCTCCTATACGAAATTTCACAATTTTGTACCAAAGAATCATTTCTCAGCTTAATCCTTTCAGATGGGATATTTTTTTTATGGAATACTTTGCAAAAGGGCAAAAATCAGCACTTTTTTTTTTTTTAGGGACACCTGATATGTGAAATCTCTCGTTGCACCTTTAAGCCCACCTATTTGGTCGATAATGTTTCAAACTTGTTTGATCAGAAGTTACCTGTATCTGTTAATTAGGGTTGCTCTAATTTTAACACCCATCTAAAATGTAATTGTACTTTATAGCTAAAGACGAAATGTAGATCCTGCGGTGTTATCAAGATTGTTCTGGGTAGAAATTAGTCCCAATAGGTAACCCATATACTTCATATAAGGGTACCACACACTGCCATGAGAAGTCAATGTCAATGAAATTCCCATTGAGTGTGGATGGAGCAATAATTCATGACAATATCCATGTTCTATAATGTAAGGAGAACACATGCAAGGTAATTTTAGCAGATGTGCATTTTTGGCAGTGTGTGACTCTTATTAGAAGAGTCACTGTTGGGACTAGGTAGGAATAAGGAATGGATGTGTTGTGAAAATGTGCACAGTATTTGATATGCATTGATAGTTTTCAATTCACGCATAAGTTTCAATGTGCCCTTTAGAATTGTTTAATGCACATGTGGGTTGGTTGTGGTAAACATGCAGGGTTTTTGATGCATGATGAGTAGTTTTAAGCCTGCACAGTGTTTTTCATCAGAGGATGCAGTTTTTGTCAAAGTTTAAAAAGCTCAAATATGAAACATGCTCAAATGAGCAAAATAACTCATGTGAGTGTAAGGTCTAAAAGTACAATACCCGCCATTGTCAAATTCACTTCAAACGTACTATTATGCCAAGTCTTTGGTCAGTGGCTCTTGAAATATAAGCGGCTATGGGCCGACCAGGTAACCCCATACTTACCGAGCAAATTGCAGTCCAGCCGACTCTGAAGTTTCCATTGCAATCTCCAAGTCTTAAATATTAAAATTTTATGTCAGAAGTGGGAATCAAACCCACAACATTTAGATTACAAGACAAGCGCCTATACATGAATGCAACACAACTCGAGCCAGCAGAAATTGTTTTTTGTACTACCTTAACATACATACATTATAGAATAAAGCACAAAAAGAAAAAAAAAAAAAAAAAAAAAACTTCAAATCTTCATTATTGGCAGGTTCTGTTCTTCAGGTGACAGTCCTGTAAGAACCATTTCAAGTGCCACCTACTCCAGGAAGATAAATTGAGAGTTACCCTAATACATGGCACAGTGGGTGTAGCCAATGCATGGGGAGCACACCCCCCCCCACTACGGGTCCTAGTAACTTCTTGCGTTTCCCGACGATGTTCTGTCCTGTTGCCCTCCCTTCAGTTTTGGAGGCGATGGTAGCACAAAATTTGGGTCAACCTGGCGAGCGCAGTGAGCCAAAAAATAATGTTTGTGGTACAGATATACTGTCTTGTACATTCACAACTTTTCTGTGGCCGACTCGTCAACAAAATCCTGCTACCACTGACGGCAAGCACACAATGGATCACATGGCAGCCATTGCACTTACGCCCTCTGCACTCGCCTAACTATGTCTACACGGCATGATGTAAGTGCACGGCTCAATCTACTTTCTATTTTTCCAGCCTTATTTTTGGCATGTCAAACAGTTTTCGGGATTTAAACCCAATCACACCCATGTTCTAAGTCCTTTCAAGGCTGGTAGACTTGTCATGAAGATCTGTCCTCCCTCCAACCTTTACAATTATATACAACCATTTTGAATACATGTAAAGTTTTAATGTTTACATAAAAAAAGAAAACATTAAAAAAAGGAAAATTGAAAAATTTTAATGTAGTATTCATTAGCATAAGGTACATGTGTATGTAATCGTATAAGTGAATTATTTCTTGCCATTTAAATTGGTTATGTGATTTTAATGGACCAATTTGGTAAAAGGTCCATTTTTAAGGAGGTGACTTTGGCTTTTGATTTGCAATGGTTGTTTTTTGTGTGCTTCTTGATCAAGTAGCAATTTGAATCAAAATACATTTTCAACAATGAGGCAGACCCAATGATCCTAATGGGGGTGCTTCGTAAGGTGACCCCTCTGACACACTTTTGGTGACCACCCTTAAAGGCCGACCAGAGATTTTCACAGAAGAGGCACCTCAATTTTTAAAAAAAAAAATCATCTGTTCTTGCCTAGATACCTAATGGCTTGTCCCATAAAATCACTGTGTGAAGAATAGCGAAGGCTCGAATGAAATCCTTAGAAAAGTACATCTTTGGTATAAAATTTCCTGATCCACAATTTTTGTTATCACTTTAACGAATGCTCGATTTGGGCATGGGGGGTTTCACATGCCTAAGAAACATATGCGTTGTGGACAAGTCTGTTTGCGGACTTATTGTTTCAGTGTGGGGACCAATCTTGAGAACCACTCACCAAATGAACATTTTTTTCAGGCAAGTGCTGAGCTAATTTACTCATTGTGAAAATTCACATTTCATCATTGTACGGTTTTTGTCAAAAATGTTGAGATTACAGACATCATCATAAAACATGTCACGCATTATTTTATGCCAAAGACACATATGGAAACTTCCACAACGATATCATATAATTTGGCCAGCTTCAAGATTTTGTGCACATTTTTGAATAAATAGGTAAGAAATCAATATTCTCAAGTTAAGGTAAACATACATCGTTCCCCGGAACGCGTGTGATCGCCTGCCGATCTAGCTTTGTCAACGATCGTACTTTGATGTTTGATAGATTTTGCCAGTGTTTGTTGTTGAGAGACTTGGTGTTTGATTTTAATGAAATTGGGGTCCAAAGTCACATAGGGGTCAAGCAAATCAATCTTTGTTACATCTCACATTAAGGTCGTGGCCAGTCGTTCTTTTTGAGTAACTTTGGTGGCCGCAGCATCTTATGTGCAATAAATGTAGTTTTAAAGATTTCAAAAATGGGTCAAATTGGTCACATAGGGGTCATCAGGGTCATTTGGTTTACACCACATGTTAGCCTTGGGTCATTGGTTCTCCTGACCAAGTATGAGTTAGCAGCAATGCTATGTGAGAAATGACATTATTAACCTTTATTTGATTTTAATGAAATTGGTCACGGTCACATAGGGGTCATCAAGTCAATCTGTGTTATCCCACAGTAAGTCAGGCCAGAGGTTCTTTGTGAGTAACTGTGGTAACTAGCTTTCAGTATTCCCACAACCAAAAATCATCTTTTTGACGCCAAACTGACTGAAAAGTTAATGTTAAAAGGATTCACTTGAAAGCTTCATAACTGAAAACTAAGCTACCATGTACATATATGGTGACTGCATCATGAGATACTTTAAATACACTTTTCCAAAAAAATGGACAAAGCTCCGCCATCTCGACAGCCCCATTTAAGGAACAATTTATATTACATAAAAAAAAAAAGCATCCTTCAATTTTTTTTATATTATCTACATACAAGGAGGAAGTCTCAATTTGGAGGATCATAATTAAAAACTGAGCCATCCACATACAACTACATCATGAGACAAGCTCTTTGAATAACTCTCCGAAAAAAAATGGAGTGCTGCCACGACATCCCCATGTAAGAAACTTGTCAGTACGACCAGTCCACGGGGCGAATATTGTTTAATTACAGTAGGCACATTAAAACACGTAAGTCCCGAACTTTTACAGGCTCTAACTTGAAACTAGCTACCTAGCACTATGGAATGACTCATGATATAGAGCTCTTTAAAAATACAGCTTGAGCCAGAAAAAATGGGACAGAGCCCGCTGTCCTGACAGCCCCCATTAAGAACTGTCAGTAGATCGATTCCATATAGCTATTTTTTAAAAGTACATGAAAAGTATCAAGTCTAAACTTTAAAGCTTGAAAACTTCAAACAACAGTATAACAATGCCTGGCTTTTGTTGTATATCATTTGGCCCTTGCAGTAAGTAGTTTAACTAAAATTCCATCAGAAGACATTTAGCATACAGCAGTTAAATGGTTCGAATCAAAATATATGTGAGTGAACCATCCTAAAGTCGGGAGAAAAATTATGTCGAAAACCAGTTTAACAGCTCTTATAAATTGAAAATCCTTTCAATCTATGTTCTCTTATCACGCTGAAAGATATTGCCCTCTTTCAAAAAAAACACCTTAATGTTTTCTATATTTATTTTCTTTCCTTAATACGGAAAATCATGAGATTTGCTAGCGAACCGGGAGAATTCCGGTTGTATTTTTCGATTGTTTTGGGTTTCGGCCGAGTTAATTGGGGAGCGTAAAACCGCTTCACCAAAGTTGAAACACATCCGCAAGAACTATTTCACTACCACTGTTTCCGATTTTCCGTCACTCGTTTACGACTAGCATTATTACAGAGCAAAATATCGACACGCCACGGACATACGAAATGTCCGAACATTTCACCTTTTTTCAATGATTCTGGGCCTATAATCTCCCAAATATGCTTTTCCTGGCCACTTTTTCGCTGCTACTAGAGTGGAAAAGCTTGAAAAATTCGTTATCAAATGCACATGCCACTTATAAGATCACATCAAGAAGAAAAATGGTGAAACATTTTATAGCAACTTCTGGAAACTGACTGAAAAGGCTCATTGGTAAAGGCCCAAATTCTAACGGGAAATCGGAAAGGCTAGACATACAAGCTTCGCTCGAGCCAAAAAATGGTTAATTTTGGAAACTAATTCATTGAGAATAAGATAACTGGAGAGTTTTCTTTTTCATAGTGGGGCCCGTGCAAGGCATGTGTGCCCATCTTTAAAGAGGGACTGGCACATTTAAAAAATAGTGCGCCCTCAAGATTGTTCAAAATCGATAATTTTATATTTTTGTCATGATTGTAAAGCTTTTATATCCAAAAACTCTCACCCGAAATTATTAAGACCAATCAGCTTCCCATTATGGTAAAACAGAACATTTTTATAATTAACGTCGTCCGGCGACGTTAATCGCAGACGAACGAAAATGGCTTTTAACAAAAAATCAACGCCGCACTCCGTAGGCATGTTTCTCACGCTATGCACACTTTTGACCGGTCTATACCTTTGTTGGTTTTAATATATTGATGTAATATCAAAATATTCATTAATATACACTTTTGTTGGATTAAAGTTATGGAAAAAAGTTGGCCTACAAATTACCTACCTGGATGTCTTTATCCTATCATATCAATGTCCATATCTGTTTTGGGGGGTATTTTATTTTTATGTGTAAAAATATATTCTCTGTTCTTTCCAATGGCTCTAGACTATCATTTGATAGCAATTGAAAAATTTCATATTTTGGTGAAAATGTGCCAGTGCGCTTAAGTTTGGGGACATGAGCTGGGGTGATGTGTTCCATTAACCACTGGCCTTCATGGCCATGGCCCGCGCTATAGCCTCATCCCCAGAACCCCAGGTTTTAACGAAGAGGTCAAAATTTTGGTATCAGAAGAAGTTATTTTCTTATTTTACCCTGTGAAATCTTAGGACTAAAGATGTTTGGTTTGGAAGTTAATGAGACAATGTCCCCCATTTTGGTTCGACCAATATTAATTTCACACATACTCATATGGGGCTTACAAAATCACACACATTTTTACTCTCACACAAAATGGATTGAAATATTGGTACTAAACTTTACAGATAAGGTTTTGGGGTGAAAGCTAGTCAATTTGAAATTAAAACTTCATATACTTATATCGGGCCATCCCCCCTGTAAGCACGAACTGAAGATTGTGGTACAGGTCCTGTTTGGGAGTTCCGTAATCTGACCCATCTGACACCACTTTTTCTGACACATTCTTATGAAATGGTTCGGACAGAATACGCGACTTCCTGCAAAAATACCCCACGCCACAGCCGTTGATGACGCACTGTACACGCGTTCACCGATATAAGTGGTTAGCCTGTTTCTTTCTTGTCAGCAACATTAAGTCAGGTTGTCTGAGATTCGTGTACCAGGAACACGGCAAACTGCACCTTGTTTCGGTTGCACAATACCACCGGGGAATTTTATAATTAAGTGTATAGCCTCCACCGTGTGCTATAAATTCATGGATCCACTGGTTGAATGTAAAGACCAAAGTCGGAGACTGTGAAGTTTTTTGATGCTGAGTAGCTGAATTTGGACATTTAACGGGTTAGGTTTGTGGTCTGCCGTTCACCAGTGTTGGGTGTGCATCCTCAGTAAACACAACAATGAATGTTCACACACATAAAACAACCCACCAGCGGAGAAACCCCATGGTAGGATGTTTGCCAAGTCCAAAGTATCACAATACATTTAAAAACAAGATATTGGCATTTATGTATGCATGCATGTCTATATTGTTCAATATTTTAAAAGCAATGTGAAGATTGTGCCAAAGATGTAATCTGTTTAGTTGAGAAACAAACAAAAACAAAACAAAAGCTCTAAATCTCCCAATTGGACCTTACCTATGTCCCAGCAATTTGCAATACGGTGCGTTGCCAGCGGTTTCCCTTGTCAGTCCAATTTTTGGTGGTGCAGAATTGCAGAAGGCAAAGAGGGATTACTTGTTGTATGTATGTGTGTGTTGGTCTGTGGTCAAAATGTTAACCCTGAATTATTGATATGCCGTATGAGTTCTGCAAGGGCTACAGTGATGTATCTTGTGGAAAGGAGGGGGCGGGGGGGGGTGAACTATGGTGACCTTGGTGACCCATAATATATCGCTTGCTGTATGAGTTCCATAGGGCTACGATTGAGTAACTGGTGGAAAAGGAGGGGGTGGGGACGGTGGGGTGGGGGACATGGTTGTGGACCTCTGGCCATTCACAAACCGCGATGGCAGACGGACACTCACAATCCGGGGACCGCGATGTACTTTTTGTGTCGCCAGCCCTTAGGCAGGAAGACAATAGGGTCACTTGTCCACTGTTGTTGTTGTTTGTGATGCTGGTTGTGAAGGTTAACATTTGGTTAGGTCATCGGGTCATTCATTGCAATTCAACAAATCGAGTAACCATCACCTCAGGCTTTGCTTTCATTTTGGGTTGTGTTGAAAGTAGATATTCAGAGAATGAACACTAAAATCCTGAAAATTTGAGCTTGTACTCTTTTCGTTTCACGACGACAGCAATTTTACATTTGAGAGGGGTCACCTAAAAAACATGTACAGGTGTGATTCTCAATATTCAGAGGGCCATAAGTAAAAGAAATACACCCCTCAGATCCGTAAAAATTGGCAGTCTGATAACCTTTTGACTGCAGATTGCAAATATGTGAACAGAAAAAAATGCACCTGGCCCCAATTTAAACTAACAGGGGGTCAAAAATGGCCCCAAAAACCACTCGGACCATACTTTAGGGGCCCAGAAGTCAAAAACTAAAAGTGATATTAACTTCCAAATTTGGCTGGTGAAAGCCTTATCTTGAATACTACCCTTGTGTACAATCTTATACTTTATTGCTTTATTGGAAGAGAATAGCTGTCGCAAAAAGCAAAAGTCCAAATTAAAATAACCTTGACTTGACCCCCCTAAACTCAATGTCAGACATTTTGCAAAACCAATTCTGCTTGAAAAGGGTTAAGAGGGGCCCCTGCTAAAGTTGTGTGAAAGTTTTCACATGTGTCTAACTGCCATATTTAGGTAAAGCAGGCTTCAAAGAATCTAAACTTTCAACTAAATCACGACAAAGTTCCCCTTGAAATGTACACAGAATCTGAACTTTGCAACCTGGGTTTCAAGTGCAGTTTTCACTAAGACTTGAATCGCAAGTTTGACCTTGTAAGAACTCTACACATGAAATTGAAATCAATATCATCACCTATTAGCACCTGATCTAGTATGGAACCAAATTTCAGCTCGGTGTCTTGTTTGGTTAGGATTTAGAATACTTTAATTATTCTTCAATTGAATTTATTTAGTAAAAAGTGAACTGTGCAAGTTAATACCCATTTGCAAAGTTCGGTTTTCCCTGTGTGGTTCAATGGGAATTCTTTCAAAACTGAAGTACATGAAGTAGGGCTTTTTGAAGACGAGTTACTTATAGAACACTTAGACACCCCAATGAAACTTTGCAAATATTAAGCAAGAGACCCCCCCTCAAACATCTTTCAAGCAGATTTTGTGCATAGTGCTGACATTGGTTTTTAGGAGGGCCAAGTCAAGGACAAATTGGAATTTTTACTTTTTGCGACAGCTATATCTCTTCCAACGAAGCTGATATAAGTATAAGATTGTACACAAGGGTAGTATTTAAGATTAGCTATCTCCAGCCCAAATTTGGAAGTTATATCACTTTTACTTTTTGACTTATGGACCCCCAAAGTATGGACCGAGTGGTTTTAGAGCCATTTTTGACCCCCTGTTATTTTAAATTGGGGCAAGGTGCATTTCTTTTGTTCACATATTTGCAATCTGCAGCAAAAGGTTATCCAGAATTCCAAGTTTGAAGGATCTGAGGGGTGTAGTTCTTTACTTATGGCCCTCTGAATATTGAATTTCACACCGGTACATGTTTTTGAGGTGACCCCCCTCAAATTTAAATTGCTGTTGCGTGAAAATGAAAAGAGGTACAGAGCTCAAATTTTCACAATTTCATTTTCTCATGAATATCTTTTAATGCACCAAAAAAGAAAGAAATCCATGAGGTGATGGTGTACTCGATTTGTTGAATTGGCATGGAATGACCCATTTGCTTGTAATATCCACATACTTTGATGGATTTAAACCAAACTTGGGTCACAGGTGCAACATGGCATCCCCCATTTACTGATGAGGTCAAAGGTCATTTGAGTTCAAGTTGTAAAATAGGCTGAAAATGTAAAATTGACCTCATTTGAAAAGTTGAAGTTCAATTGGAACCAAACTTGGTTTATGGAGTTTACATGCAAACCCTCATTTGTTCATGAAGACAAAGGTCACATATCAAGGTCAAAGGTCATGTTAGGCCTATCATTCACAAACCGCGACGGCAGGCGACACAAGCGGTCCGAGGACTGATGTATTTTTTATCATAAGGGTCAACATCGCCATCCAAGTCACCATTGATTGAAACGCAAGTGTGATCAATAGAAAGAAAAGGGCTATTGTAAATTGTCATTTTAGTGTGCATTAAGTGATAAGTGACATGATCCTGCATGTTATATTTGTATTACGCGGACTCTGTGTCAACTTTTTCCCACGATGCATCGGGGAAATGAGGCAACCGTTAGCGGCGCACCATATTCCGAAATGCACAAATTTTGTCCACTCGTTCATTGTGTGACTTTTTTTTTATAAACAATCTGGTGCCTTAAATCTTGAAATAAGTTAATCAGGACTGGTAGTGTAATATGATTTTAAAAATTATGCTTTTCAAGTCCAGAAATTTACTCACATTTTAGAGGTTTCGTTCTCTGGTCGGAGAACTTCTTCAGTAAAGCGGCTGGATCGGTGCATTACTGAAGAAGTTCTCCGACCAGAGAACGAAACCTCTAAAATGTGAGTAAATTTCTGGACTTGAAAAGCGTAATTTTTAAAATCAAATCTGGTGCCTTTTTATGAGGATATTTTTAAAGGTATATTTCCTACACCTATTGTCCAGCAATTTTGTATGGTGTGAATTACAGACTTTGTAATGTTTCTAACTGTACTACATTCCACGGAATCATTGCATATGGTTTCAGCATCTGAAAATAAAAACAATATCAGGGTTTTTTGAACTTTAAATGTCTGGTTGTTCATTGTGTGACTTTTAATAAACAATCTGGTGCCTTTTTGTGAGGATATTTTAAAGGGGTATTTCATGATCCACAGCCTTGTCCCCCCAACTGAACCGTCGCTTTTAGTATGTGTGCCAAATCTTAAATACAGATTCGCTCCACACTAGAAGAAATTTATTTTGTATTTTCATAACATCAAAAACACACTATCCAAATCACTTGAAATTTTGGAAATGACCTTTTCTTGATATCTAGTCAACCATCAACAAAAATGAAAAGTGCTAGAATCATGAAATGCACCTTTAACTAGGGTGAATTACCCTGCTTAAATGAGTTTAAAAGGGGCTGTTAAGTTCCCTGCTTAATGAACCAGAAGAGGCCCACTGCCCCATTGGATTACACACTTTATTCTGCTATTATACATTTAGTGCATGGAATAAAGCATGCATGTAAACCAATGGGTGCGGCAGACCACATGTCCGATTTTCCAGGGAAGTTGATTTTCCGTCGGGCAAGTACAAGTCGTGATGTATGTGTCTGTTCGAGGAACTTATAACCCTAACAGGCCCATAGGCCACAATATACCATGCCACTAAATGCACATTACTGGCGTGTGCATGATTTTGGTGAAAAACAACCAATCAATGAAATTTTCTTCCACGAATCCCATAATGCAGTCATATGAATCAATATACATAGCAGTAGTAAACGGCTTACTGTATTTTGCGAAAGGAAACGAAACAGAACTCCCATTGGATTACACGCTTTATTCCGTTATGCACGTTATGCATGCATGACGGAATAAAGCGTGTAATCCAATGGGCATTCTGTTTCGTTTCGCAAAATACAGTAAGCTGTAGTAAACCACCTCAGCTTATCATAAGGTATTCCCCTGACCCTTTCAAATATGGGGCTCCATTCCCAGGGTGGTGAAGTAGACAGTGATAGTAATCTTATTCCAACTCCAAGGGTGCATTTAAAGTTTCTACAAAGCAGTATTTGAAGCGCTTATTCATCTATTACTGGATGGGAATGGTAATGAGTATACCAAGTATCAGCCATGTGAGGTTGGTAAGTCAGAGCACACAGATGTTACAAAATCAAAATGGTTAATACCTTTTTGTCAGTGATATTTTTGTGTTACGGAGGTGTTTTACACCAAAAAGCATTTAACAGACCATAAATATTTCTTACTACCTGCATTTCATGGCCATAAACAAGGCAGTTCGCAAACCATGTCTTGCCCATCACTTTCAGAAAATGTTTACTTGCACATGTACCACTTCAGAATGCGAGGAGGACAGAATGCCCCTTTAATCCACCCATATGACCTTTGACCCCAATCTGTGTATGGGGCTTGGATCAGTGCTTATAATGACCCGAGTTTGATGATCATAATATGTGTTTTGTGGCAGAAAAATGAACTGAAATTGTTTCAAAGAATGCCCCTTTAATCAGCCCACATGACCTCTCACCCCATTTGGTGTATACCTCATATGGGCCTTTGGTCAATGCTTATACTGAGCAAGTTTTGTGATCGCAGCATTTATGGCAGAAAAACAATGGATTTTTCAAAGATTTCCCCTTTAATTGGTGTGTCCTTTGTGTGAGATATTCATGAGTTAGACTAGAGTAAAGCTGTACAATCCTTGTAATCCTTTGATCCTCTTATAGAAGATTTCATGTTAGGCTAATTCCATGATGTCTTACATGAAGAATGAACCCTTTAATTAGCCCAAATATAAACCTTGGGCCAGTGGTTCTTCTGATCAAGTTTGGGCGGGAGTAGGCGCATAGCCAGCCTGGTGGTTCCAAGGGGGAAATTTCCTGGTAGGTGCAACAAATGTCCTGATCACAAGCAAACATTTCCAGGTGGTAGGGCAAAATAATCAAAAAAATAGCTGATTTAACATATGAATATCTGTGTTTTATTTCCCAATTTCCCCTCAAAAAAAAAATTCAGAGGGGGCACTCTGCCCCCCTCTGGCTACGCCACTGGGCAGGAGATAACAAATTAGAAAACTTAAACCGGACATACGTGCAAGCTCAGGGGCAAGACCAAAGTGATATAGGACACCGAGTAGTATTGAACAATTTAGAATTTTAAGATTTTCATCACTATTTTCATTTGTTCTTTAGACCTATGTACAGGCTTTAGTACAGTTTTAGTGTTACACGTCGGGTTTACGCTTGTCCAATTGGCAGTATTTTTAGGAAATCTTAGGACAGGCAACCAGTTCTTAACTCTTGCTTGCATGAATGGGCTAACTTGAAAAAAATTTAAAGGTGCAATGAGAGATTTCACATGTTTTTTGGTACAAAAATTGAAATTTCTAATTTCGTATAGAATCAAATACGAAATTTAGCCTATGTTTTACATTGAAATATAAGCAAATCAAAATCGCCTTTTTTCTTTCTTTTAAGACATTTCTCTAGCAAATACAAGGTAAGAAATCTATTGAGTGTTTAATCTATATGAAATTACTATGACACAATATTTGGGTGCCTCATAATCTCTCGTTGCACCTTTAAGTGGTCTGGGTGTAGCGAGCCACTTTTATTTTGCAAAATACAGTAAGCTGAAAATGACACAATCTGCTATGCCCTTTTCCGCAAGTGCCCTGGAAAGCTTTGTAAACAATTTTAGCTTTGCACAATGTAAAATTCTTTCCACTCTTAAAGGCTGACTCAAAGATTTTGAAATATATTTTGTTTTGTGTAGTAATTAAAAATAGTCATCAAGAACAAAAGATAGTCAACTAAAATGCTTAATTCCAAAGTTAGAGATGAATCAGATTTTTTGTTTTCATGCAGTAAACATTTATGCACAGCTTAACAGTGCCATAGGATACCGTGTATAACAAAAAATCTGGATCTGGAATTTTATGACAGTTGTGATTTTCTATATGAAGGACTTTGATTTGAGCTTAGTTATTTCACACAGTGATTAGTAATATGGACAAGTATTATGGACAAGCATTATGTGTAGGCAAAAAACACAATTTCTTTGAAAATTGAGTGCACCCTCAGCGGGAAATCTGAGTCAGTCTTCAAATTGTAATTGTTCAACAACAATATTTTCTGTGTACACATGAATCGTAGCAAATCAACAAGTAAACAAACCAGCTGTTCATTACATTTATGTAAGAATGTTACAATTTATTTGGTTAACACATTTATTGCTTTTGGATAAATAAAATAGTGATCATATAGCAGCATTTAATGTTAATAATTCAGAGTTGTAACCCATAAAAGGAGTTTGAGTAAAGCAAAAAAAGTTGATTGTAAGATTAGTGTAAGATTATAGACTAATTTACCAGTGTATCTGTTGAAAATTGTACAAGACAAGTGGATGAATCCCCTTAAGTTAATTCTTGTCACACACAATGTGACCATCATATCTTCAATCCCTAGAGTATGGTCACAAAGACACAGATATCGCTGCTGGATATGCTGCAATGTGAGCTAAAATGTACTTATCAACCAAGGATACAGTTCATTGAGCTGTACATACAGGGTGAGTAAAAAAAACTTGACCCTGATTGCGTCCACCATTTTGAATGTTTAAATAATATATATCTAACATATGTGGTATCTGCGGAAAGCTTATTTCATTATCTTTAATTTGCTGCAAAGATCATTGCAATCGGTTAAGTATAGGCCGAGCTACAGTCTTTCGAATCAATCTGCAGTGAATAGATAGCCTGATTTTCTTCTGGACACTGATTTCCTTCGATGAACGCCGTTCATTTCAATGTGAATCCGTGGACAGAGCAGAAAAACCGACTACTTGATTCAAACGACTGTAGCTCGGTCTATACCTAACCGATGTGAATGATCTTTGCAGTAAATTAAAGATAATGAACCCAGCTTTCAGATGATACCAAATATGTTAGATATATATTACTTAAAAATGGTGGACACAATCAGGGTCAATTTTTTTTTACTCACCCTGTATATGCATATCATACAGGCCTGTAACCAGGGAAGGGGCGGTTGGAGCAGATGCCCCCAATTCTAAAAAAAACACCCAAAACCCATAAAAAGAGCTTTAAAAAATGCCAAAAAAATAGATTTTACAAGAGGAGCATGCCAAAAATTACGAGTGAAAATTTCAGTAAAAAAGTACACTTTTGCCAAATCAACCCCCCCCCTTTTACAATTTTTGAGAAGTCTCCTTTTAAAGAAAAATCACCCCTCCCCTAAAAAATCCTGGTTACAGGCCTGATATCATACCCAAAAACCAGGGGTGTACTTTCTAAACACTGGTGAATGGAAATCACTGAACTGTGCCACAAGAATTGAGATTTGATTTGTTCACATTTCCCAGTAAGTAGAGCTGGGGACAGAATATTGGCAATATTCTCCATGTGTAGTATTTAATTCAACAATACAGGCTACAGCAAGACATCTACTATAATTGCCGAAACTTAGGTGAGCTCCATTTAAAGCATAATTTGCTAAAAACAATCAACATTAAGCATGAAGTTATGTAACAGTAACATTTCCCTGCACTGACACTTTTCAGCGCAATTTTCAATGAAATTTAATTTCATGATTATTTATCCATAACACTACGCATTGCCTCTTACAGGGCTACAAGAGTAGATCAGAAAAGGTGTCACCTCAAAGGAAATGCCCTTCAACAGTTGAATTTATTGTCCTGAAATTGAGACATTTCTTGTAATTTACCCACATAACTAAAATACAAGATCCTTTAGGCAAAACCTTAAAAGCAGTACTGATTTGTTTTTACATGGAAAAATGGCATGAAACGAGCCCTCTAAGCTAATATATATGTTCTATATTGCCTCCTAGGTTTAGCCATTTGATAATGCTCTTAAAGGTGCAACAAGAGATTTCAAGTCATCCATATTTTCTGTGATACGTAGTAATTTCGTATAGATTAGATGCTCAATAGATTCCCTACCTTTTATTTGGTTACAGAAATAACTTAAAAAGAAAACAGAAGGTAATTTGTATATGCTTATATTTCAATAGAAAACATAGGCTGAATTTCATATTTGCTCCTATAAGAAATTAGAAATTTCACAACTTTTGTACCAAAGAAACAGTTCTCAGCTTAATCCTTACAGAAGGGGATATTTTTGATATAAAGCTTTACACAAGTGCCAAAATCAGAATTTTCAATTTTTTTCGGGACATCTATTATTTGAAATCTCTCGTTGCACCTTTAGACTTCCAAGTATTTTCTGTAAATATTTCCCTAAACAAATTCAACACCCTTGACAAGTTTCCCCTGAAGGAAAGGAACAAAACAGAACAATTGACTCTTAATTCAACCTACAATCAGCAGCTGCTGTTAAAAACATTCCTTTACTGAATATTCTGGCAGCACACAATGTGGTGGAAGGGGTCAATTCTCCCAAAAGAACTTCAACTGCCTTCAAAAACATAATTAATTGAATCAGTTATTTTTCTTTTAAAGGTGCAACGAGAGATTCACATATCAGGTGTCTCAAAAATAATTGAAAGCACTGATTTTTGCCCTGATGTAAAGTTTTCCATAAAAAATATCCCCATCTGAAAGGATTGAGCTGAGCAATGTTTCTTTGGTCCAAAAATTGTGAAATTTCTAATATCGTATAGGAGCAAATACGAAATTCAGCCTATGTTTTATATTGAAATATAAGCAAATCAAAATCGCCTTTTTCTCTCTTTTAAGACTGTAGCCAAATACAAGGTAAGAAATCTATTGAGTGTCTAATCTATATGAAATTACTATTATGACACAATATTTGGGTGCCTCAAAATCTCTTGTTGCACCTTTAATGTGCAGTACATGTGTACCAACTCAAGCAACAGCAGTCCAGGCAATTTCTAAAGATGGGCATGATATGTATTTACTGCAAAAATCGGATTCTCATCAGCAAAGAGTTTTGAAATATACTGCTTAATATTTACTGTAGATTTAGTGCTTAAAAAAATAATACATAGCCTCTAATAACATTTATTATGAAAAAAAACAATACTCTGTTATGAAAATAGTTGTAACTGAGCCTCTCTCTATATTTTAAACACCAAATCCACACTACATTGTTTACAAATCGATTGTGCAAATATTTGCCCATGAAAAGCTACATTTTGTCACAGATAAATTATCATACCCATTTTTGGAAATTTCTGGGACTGAATAGCAAGGATGAGCATGACCTCATTTGATCACCATTACATTGCCCTGTGATGATGTGAGAATGGTCAATCATTTTATCTTGTGAATCTGTAATGATAGTGGCACTGGGTAGGAAAACAACCGTGCATTTGATCTTTGAAATCCAAACCTCCGTGTGCGCCCTGATTTAAAACCTATGTGCGTATTAACATATTATCCTGGGCCAACATCAAAATAGCCAATTTGTTCACTCTAAATTTGAATTTATTTGAACCGAGACATGAAAAGTTTCGAACTCACTTTGTTGAAGCCAATAATGTCTACCATGCATTACATTAAGAATTATTTTTTCACACAGTTCTGATGCGAAGTTTAAATTTTGCATGTTTTGACACCATGCCCAATTTGCACATAAGAGGTTTTGATTCCAATATGAGGTGGTTTTCGTGCCCAGTGACAATATGCTATTCTTCTGGCATTTTTCTTAGAAAAGTGTTGGTCAAAATTTCTGAAAGCATGTGCCTATCACATTTGATGGGCCATCATGCAGACAATTTCTGTTTTGACTAACCACACACTTTTACGGACTGTGTTCTAGTTGTCAAGTGATATCATCACACATTTCCAGGTTATGTGTAGGTAGCCTTTCTTTAATGAATTACTAAGAAGTTGTAACTTACTTAACTAAATTTGACCCTGCTATAAAGAACGGAATGAATCCGAGTAGTTACATGAAGACAGCATTCCTCGCCAAGAAAAATATTATACAAATAGTTACACTGATATGTCATATTAAACCAAAATGACTTAAAAGGGACCAGGGCTCGCGCTAAGGATTTTTATTTGTTTAGCAATTTTTGCAACAGCTCTTGCTTTGATCATGTTGATAGAGCAAACGTACACAAATGTATAGGGAAAAATTGCTACACAATCTTAAAATTGCATAGCAAATGGCAGAAAATGTGTAGCAAACTGCTATGCTAAACATGTTATCAAGAGCCCTGAAAGGGACACAGGCACATATCCCAGTAGGGGAACGTTCTTTGAAAAAGATATAATAAAGACTCAAACTATTATATAACATTTTAACTACCAAAAATAACAAAATATACAAAGATTGGAAATTTACACTCAATAATGATTTTTAAGCATTCTTTATATAAACCTATCACAGAAATTCCCTAGATACAAGATAAGGCCATGGGTTCATACACATTGGTATTTCGGTGATGGGGGTAGCTAGAGCTTCCCTGTTGTGTTTGTTTTTCTTTTGTTTAAAGATGTAAAATCTAATCTATTAAAATCATAGCTAACACAACAATTTATCTATTAAAATCATAGCTACACAACAATTTATCTATTAAAATCATAGCTAACACAACAATTTATCTATTAAAATCATAGCTAACACAACAATTTATCTATTAAAATCATAGCTAACACAACAATTTATCTATTAAAATCATAGCTAACACAACAATTGAGGTATTTCAGCACTTCAAAAACATTTTATGATCAGAAGCACTCCTTTGAATTTAAAAGTGGGTGACCCAGTCGACATCTTGTACATGTTGTTGACGACACCAGCTCACATACACTGTCCTTATGGGCCAATTTGGTACACATTTTCCTTCTACTATCCAAACAGCTGGACACCGGTTTAACCAGATGTTTTGGTGAAAAAAACACATGAAAAAACAGACCATGATTGGGTCACCAGCCTTTGAAGAATCAGTCTTGGCTTATTCTCCAGGTGTAGCTAATGCACAGATAACAATGACAGAAATCTCAGTTTTTAATAAAAAAAATGAGGGCGTGCTTCAAACAGTATACCTTATTGGTTCTAAAAAACAACGATACAGGGGGCGGTTGCCATGTTTAAAAGGGGGGGTGGAGCGGGGGACGGATGGGGGGGCCGCGGGGGGGAGGCATTTATTACAGTCAAAAATGGAAAGTCAAAAAATCACCTTACACAGTTTGGCAATCTCCTCTTTGTGTACCTACGTGTGCCAGTCCTCTCTGTGTATCGTGTACCAGTTACCATTAGTGACGGATCAGAAGCATTGATGACAACAGCGATTATGATACGGATTACGGCAGACCCCGGCCATTAAATCATGTGTTTTAGGTAAGCTTAACTCATTTTCTTGAATTGTTTTATCTACAAATCATAGGGGGGCGTTTATTTGGAACAACACGGTATCCTTGTGTCCTTATAAAATTATGTTGTGGGTAGCTTAATTCTTAAGAACTTACAGGGATAACAATTACAAATAACAATTGCCAAAATCTCACTTTATAATAAAAATTGAGGGCATGCTTCAAAAGTATATCTTGTACTCTTAAAAAAAGGATGTTCTGGGTACTTTATTTTTAAGAACTTACAGGGAAAACAGTCAGTAATAGTGGCTGCTTTAAACATAGTATATTCGCTGATGTAGTGCATGTTATATACCTCATATATAGATTCCTCTCATCTGATTGGTTAAAAGTAGGGTCATTAAAATAGCTGTGCCCCTTTTTTCTATCAAGATGACGTCATGATTAACTGTGCCCGGGGCATGGCAATCTACTGTGCCCGGAAAATAATAGGACAGTCTCAACACCATGTTCATAGATCGCTTGTGTGTGCACGTCCCCTTTATGATAAGTGTTGTAAATATCTTGTAGGCCTTGTAAGTCGGGAAATATTGACCAATCGATGGAAGAATTTATATGTTCGGTATATAAACACAAGCTATTGACTGCTTTATATTCGGGGCACAGTTAAAAATTGGCCCTCGGTGATGTCAAAACCATGACTATGCCCGCAACGCGATCCACCTTGGGCCTATTAATTTTAACCGGCCCCTCATCGAAGTCAATATTTGTTTATTAGTAACCATTGGTTACTGGTCGTGGTTCAAGCCTTGGCTCATTGCACCGGTTGTACGAATATGACCCGATTATGACATGCCATAGGTTTGTGGTTGTGATCTACGTGATCAGTGGTTCCTTCCAAAGTCAGCATGAGCCAGTTGACCTGACAATGGTCTTATTCTAACATGCTCTATCAGCAAATTGCTTTACAACTAAAGAGATGCTTTGCCAGTCATAGCTTAAAGAATGCAAAATAGCCTTTTTAAAACCAGTATCTATTTTCTATGGTGTCATGTGTCAGCTGGCCATATTTGTGTTAATCAAATAAAAAAAAATAAATACAGCAACTTTGAATCAAGCTAGATATAAGAGTAAGATTACATACTATAAGATGGCTACTAAATATGCAGTGATATACATGTACCTCTCTGTAAAATATTGATGGACTAGTATCAACATAATGTATGCAATGTGTATGCATTACTCATTAACAAGAACATTCTCAATACAGAGAGCATTTCCCCTTACCATTTGAACAAACAAAAACATCTAGCATTTTTAGTACTGTATAACTCCCACTTTCATCCAAACAGCTAGAAATCTCATCCCACATCACCAAAATAGGCACTTTCTGTTATCGAAACAATCACGAAGATAGAGTTGAACATTATACTAATGGCATAAATATTTACAATTTGTAAGTGACTGTTAAAAGTCGAGTCTTCAAAGCTCTATTTACATAATACAACCATCCTTAAAACAAAAGAAGCAGTGTAGATTACGACATAATTTTTTTAGTGTAGCAATGCTATTTGAATTCCATAAAAAATAATTTTATAGAGGGGGCTAAACATGGCCTGATATAAGGAATAGAAGAAATGTTCTATCTTTATACCTATGTCTGCCTTGATAGCCAGTTACGCGTTGCAACTGGGACATCAAATACAATCCCCCCATTTTCTTGACAATAAACTTTTTTGCTGCCTGTCTTTGTGGATTTCTTTAGGAAAAGATGTGTATATATAACACTGACACTGCTTTTTTGATGTTTTGTGACAGATTACTTATGCTACTGACAACCTAACACTATGAAGCACATTCGAGATACAGAAAGAAACAAAAACACTAGCGTATGTTGGGTGTTACTCAATCATACTTACAAAATGTCCCATTTACACCAAAAACCTGGAGCACCTACTTGGAAACTCTTTTGACTGTGCGGCACTGTGCTATACTCTGGGGCAACTTATTCTGTTATACCCTATTTTAAATGCCTGCAAAGGTCACAACATGCAGCAGCATGCAGCAACAAATGTTTCTTTTGGGGTGGGTATGGAGTAATCGCAAGCTTTTCAAGGTTAGGCCAGAAAAAAAACAAGTTGTTCAGAAGATCGCGCGCATTAGTTTAAATTGGTTTTTTGGACAGATAATTTTTTTTAGGTTTCTTACTCCACTTTTGAAAAAAATGAAAAATTTGCCGCTGAAGAGACGAAAAATGAAAAAAAAAAAGTGGGCAAAAATGTATTTAAAAAAAAGAAAGAAAACCGCATTTCGCATTAGCATTTTTTCACATTTCTTCTGAGACAAAATTGTTTTTTGGCTTACATGTGCACCCACTAAGTTTTACTAATGCCAGTATGCATTTATAAAACCTGGTCACAGAGGAGCAAATATGGATTACGTATCTGCTAAGGGCACAAAAAACATTGCGACTTCCAACCTGTGATCTTGTGATTATGAGTCGAACGATTACCATAAACCACCTGTGCCAAATAGCTGTGCTTTAAAGTGATGCCATCATTCCTGCTCTGACCAAACAAAGTATAGTGGGGGTAAACTGGATGGCCACCTGGGCAACATAAAAAATTTTATATAGTACTGGGCCATAATTTCTGGACACACAAAAGGTGGATGATCGTTTGCGATTTTGTTTATTGTACTGCGTATCAGGTGAAACACCAGGATGCGACGTTTGCCGGGGAAGCGCCCGTACCTTCTAAAATGTGCAAGGAAATTATGAGCCAGAGTATAATGTATAGAATGCTATCCAGTCTGGTTGACCAAATGATGCCCCAGGAACAAAACAACAAATGCGAGCCTGCACCAGGCAGTCTCCGGACCAACTAAATACAACTTGGCATACATTTTCCCATAGAGTCACAATGTGCTCACCACAAGGACACAGTCAGGGGGTTGTACTTGGCAAATTCATTGGAGTCGGAACTGACTTGTGTGATCTGGGCACATATATTCATACCCAAACACCAGGGGGTGTATTTTCTAAATCCACTGGTGAATGGAAGGTACTGAGCTGTGGCAAGGGAATTGAGATTTTACTAGCTCATAGTGGTCACATAGCAAAGCTTTAGACTGTGACTGCTCATTTGAATCCACATCCTTATTAGGAATCTTATCTGAACCACAGCGAGACAGCATTCCCTGATCAGAAGTGTCACTTACAAAGAACCAAAACAGTGGCATACACTATTGAAGATTTCCGTTTCTTACAATTTTTACAGAATGAAAAAACTAGCCAGTTGACTCTATGTCAACAATAAGGCACAAAGAGAATCAATTTCTTTGTAGTTATAGGAGTGGAAATTCAGTCACATAGGTTAAAAGTTGGGCCAAAAATGGTGCTAGAATTGAAGTGCAATGCACTTGTTACATAAATCCTAAAAGGGCATTTTGTTATCACGCCCCCTAACACTTCATCTAAAAAAGTTGAGAGTTTTTTTTAATGATCTTAACCACTGGTTAAGCATTGCTATGTGTGATCAATCTTAACTGCAGATTTTGTTGGTCTCCAAGAATGGGAATTTTATTTTTTATGCCATAAATGGGCGTATTAGAAAACAGCGGCAATTGACTGTGGGAAACAAGGATTTGCTCACAACACAATAAAAAATAAAGTGTTCACCGAATGAATGTGTCATTCGGCCATCGCAGTTTTGAATGGGGACAAAGGTCTCATGAGGTCACCAAAATGTGGGCCACTAATCAAGGACCAATATGTCCTGCATCCAAAGTGTCTGAAACATTCTTGACATAATGTGGATACACCGAGAAATTTCAGTATTTGCCATTTTTGGCCCCATGACCTCTAGATGACCTTTGACCCCACTCTGAAGGGTAACTGAGGGGCACTACCCAATGGACTGTTACATCCAAGTGCCATGAAAAGGTGCAAAGTACATAGATACAGCAGGCATTTATGTTTAGGTGAACACGCCTTATTTCTGCTTGAGACAGCAACATAAACCACAAATCAGAATCAAATGAAAATTGTTGAAAGAAAACTTTCTTCAAAAAGGATCTACTAAAAAAGGGGTCAGGATCACAAGATGCACTGCTCAGCATTTAGGTTTACCTGTTTAGAAAGACATGGTTACATCTATTCAATAATTTTTTTTGTTAAAATTCTTTAAGAGACAGCCATAACACATTTTACCATAATAAAATATTTTAAAAATGGAAATATCGAAATAACAGGGTCAATCTTAAAAAACCATCCATGGTGTCTAAACACACTTTTGGTCGGTAACCGGTAAGAGCGCATTTCCAAACGTTGAAAAATGAATGTGTATTTCAATATGTTAAGGGACCAGGAATCCAAAAGGGACAAATTCAAAACAAGTAAAATTTGCAGCCTGAGACACCTAGATGCAAACTGTGTACTTGATGCTCTTCTGTCACACACTCTTAATTAAACAAATTACCATGTTATTACATGATTCATGATTGATAAACAATTTAAAATAAATAACTATACTGAAACAAAACTCTACCACATGTCAGCTTATACTAACAAATATTGCTATTTTTCTGTCACATAAGTTGACCTTGATTTATTATGATTCCAATTCATTGGTACCAAGTCAATTTCTTAATATAACCAGACAATTCCTTTTTAAGTAAATAAGCAATATTAAAAATTCTACTAGCATGCATTGTAGACCAGGATCTCCCACCCCGAGGTACAGATACTGGGGACGATTAACACCACAATGGCAAGGGTCCAGGGGCGAAGCTCTCGCTAATTACAATTTTTTGGCCATTTGAGCCTATTCAATGCCCTCTCCTTTTCTCTTCTTTTTTTAGACCCAGGGTACGCACACTCCCTCTCCAGGCTACGCACATGACTAGTAACAACACGTTTCCCCCTACAAATTAGTGGCATTTCACAAGGTCTGAACACGGTCATGAATCAACCATTTGGTAGGTTTTGCACTTTTGTCACCGCATGGATGCACCTCCACTATAGGCAAATGCAGAATGGGTGTAGGTTGAAAGATGGGCCCTTGCAAGGTTAGGGTCCTATAGCAATCCTTCAGAAGGTCTACTGACAAACCCATTATAAATGCTCCCAATTTGGGCTGTTTCTGGTATAAGTATCTTTATTCAAATTACCCAGAATTGATACTCAAAAATCTTAATTTGAAGTTTAGAAAAGACACCATTCATATAAACACCCACACCGATTTAACACAGGGGTGGCGCCGGGGGTGGGGGGGGGGGTGGCAAGAGGGGCGGCCCTTGCAACCCCCTGATCGTTTTTCAAATTCAGGAAAAACAGGGTTTAAGGGGCAATAAATTGTGTAAACTTCAGGGTTTTTTTACCTAAAATGGGTCATCGTGTAATGTTTTGGCCCCTCCTCGATTTTACACCCTGGAGCCGCCCTGATGTAACATTACCATTTATAATAAATTAATTGTACACACATTTTCTCTCTCTCAATGTTAACTACACTTGTCTGGTCAAGATGGTCACTTTGAGTATTTCATTTAGTTCATCAGCAATTAATGAATAAGTCCTTCAAGGTATACCTATAATGATTTTACCTCCACAAGAGGTATCCCTCAGAACTGATCAGCTTGAGAAAATGAGTGGTCTTCATCCTAATTTTGTAATTTTAAAAAATCATTCGTTTTAAAGGAAAAGAGACTTTGCATTCACTAACTTAACAAAGACCACGAAAACAATCTTGAACCTTCCAAAATCAGTGGACATAATAAAATAATTTCACTTGATAAACATGAGCCATTCCTGTGTTTTTGAGACCTTCAATTAAAGAACTATAAGATTGTCAAATGGTCTAACCTATTTCTTTAAATAACGGCCGCAAATTAAGTAAAAAACCCTCATGCAAGGTCAAGCCATGATTGAGCCATTTTTAACATAGTATCTCACACTTGTGCGTTGAAGCAGGGGTCAGTGATGGCATTTTTGCGGGAAAATCCTGATTTGGGTACAACATCCTGAAAATCAACCTAAATGCTTAGAATCTGATGGCTGAAATTAAACAGAATTTGCTGAGTTTAGCAGAAATTTTGAAATAAAAATCCTGAAATCAGGACAAAATCCTGAAGAATCACACCCCTGTTGAAGGTGGCAATGGGAAAGTTCACAATGTCCTTAAAAAATTGAAACCCTTAGTTTTTTTTTGCACTGAGTAAAGCTTTGCATTAAAATGACCCCATTTTAAAGACTAAGCTAAGCAACTTTTCTTTCTTGAAATTCAGAGCCTATGTGGGTATTATATTAATCGTTCCTGGAGATGGCCCAGCGGCACACAAGTGTTGAAAAAAAAAAAAAACCAATATGCGCTTGTGTTGCGCTGGACATCTCCAGGGAAAGATAATAAATACCCATCCTTGTCTATCTGGAAGAACTAAGTACATGTAGGTAAAAATTCTTCAGTCCTATGTTATATATTGACATATAAGTAAATCAAAATTCACCTTTTGTTTTCCACGCTCAGCAAGACCTTTCTGTAGCCCAAATACAAAGTAAGAATCTATTGCCTATAACTCCACCACATATGACACGTAAATATTTTTCTGCCTTGAAATCTCTCATTGCCAGGGCCGATCCCCATAGGGGGGGGTGTGTGACACCCCCCCCCCATTAAAGAACTTCTGTCGGCAATGTTAAGTTGTCGCATTATTGTTTCGGCAATGATGGCCATTTTTTGATGGCATGATTTCTGGTGCCCCTCCTCCTATTTTGGATTTCGAATTGAATGACTGAATAGCAAACGTGAGCTGTCGGTCCGAACCAACTTCCCCCGGCACCATACCCCCTCCCCTTACCCCCCCCCCCGCCCCCTTCAAAATTCGAACCGAGTGAAAATATTTGGGTCTAACGACTAGCCGTCGATCGTAGCGAGCCGGAAAAAGTTGATAATTCCTGAATCCCGTACCTGGTTTTGGTCGGCAACAGAGACTCAACACCCCCTCCCCATTAAAAATGGTCTGGGGACGCCCCTGTCATGCACCTTGAATCCAATGTGGACTGGAGATTGCAATGAAGACCCGTGCAATCAAAAGAGTACCGGCAGAACAACACTGATGTGGCATTTTTGTGAAATCGCAAGGGACTTTTTGGCAATTCAGTCATAATTCGCCAAACAGGATTCAGGTTTAACCAACTGGTAAATTATTTTTAATATTGTTGCACTGTAATATACATGTTAAAATGGTCAGGATTTGGTATATAATACCTTCAGTAGAGAGAAAAAAGGAAATATACAGCATCTGTATAATTACAACAACAAATTACAAACTGATTGTGACCATTAATTTTAAGAAAATATATATTTGGTCACTAGCTAAAATAAGTCCTTGGCAGGTCCCCAAGGTCCTCTACTGTTGAAAGACCTACCTTATTCCTGGGTTTTGTTCCATTTTGGAATAGAGCTGGAATTAAGGCCAAGCACTCCATATAATAATACTACTGGAATGACTCCATGTGCTGATGGCTTGAGTGTGGTATGTAAAGTGCACTTATTACATTGTTTGTTGAACTTCACTATACGTTGTCTCATCTGAGTAGAGTGGCGACGCAGCGTACAACCAGTGCTGCCTTCATTGCAGGTGCGCTTACCTACGCGTGTGCTAAAGATTCCGTTCAATGTATAGCCCGAGTCGCTACTCTCATACTTCAAAAGCTGGACATAAATATTATAATCTGTTCTTGCATGATCATAGATCTGCCTGTAGAGCCTCAAAACTGGCAGCAGCCAATTTGGGGGGGGGGCATATGAATTGGAAGTGAAAGACTGTGTGTGCCAATCGCAAAAAACCTCGCCTCAGATTCACCCAAGTTGTTCTGGTTTTGATATCATATGAAGCCCCAACTTTTCTCATTATCATGCTCCAAATCCCTAATTTTGGCAGATTCTGTCTGTCAGTTTGGAATCCACTTACCGAACGGTCGAACCGTGCAAGTAGCGAATTCAACCATGCTTTCATCATCTTGTGAAGACAACAGGGTTTTCTTTGTTAAGTTTCTTATTTTTTATCATTTGTGCGTTTTTGGAATTCCACTGTGATCTAATCACTATGCGACTGCATCAGCCATGACACTTGCGCGAATCCCCTTCTGATCCTGTTTGGGATCTGAAGCAGGCAACAGCTTGTATCAGGATGGTATAAGATTGTATTCCTGAAATAAAGACAATATAGAAAATCTGATTCATTATTTCAAGGTCAAGTTCTACAAGATAATATTTTTATCAGGAATCAACATCACTAACTAATTTCCACAAAGAATTGTGACAAAAGACCTCATCGATGTCATTTTCTCGGCTATAAAGCGACTGGTTCTTCGAAAACTGGAATTTTTAGAAGTTAGGACTATACCACTTCAACAAAAATGAAAAAAGTCATATGATGCAGGTAGATTTTTTTTGAGCCAAAGAGAAAAAAAATCCAAGATTTGCATGTTTTCAACCCACCTACACCTACTTTCATATTTTAATAGAATTTAGAATGCAGTCACCCAAAGCCTTAGAAAACAAATGATTAATTTCAAATGTCATTTAAAGACACACTTACCAACTTTTTGACTCCTCATGGGAAAGGGATACATTCAGACACAAACACTGTTTTTGGTGCTCTAACCTTGTCCTGCTACACTTACATCATCAAAAATAATAGTTGGCACACCCGTGAATAACAGATATTGAAATAGTCTCCATGCTCACAACTGTGATCCGAATTGGCCACGTCCCATGTTCCTTAGAAGGCAGATGCCCTTGCTTTATCCATATCCTCTTCCTCCCCTCAATGTGGGAGAGCCTGGTGAGGCTGCTGACAACATATTCAGATCACCATTGCCAAGGGGAAGAGGGGGTGCTTTGTTACATCCAAGTCGGACAACGTGTGGCAACATTTGCTCATGAATTGTCTCAGTGAAAATTAGACATTTTGATCCGTGATAATTGTTTTTTTTTCTTAAACTCTTAACCTGGTGATTTACATGAAATTTTCACCACACTGATAAAAATATATCCTTTACACACACGGAGAAAAAATTCACACTGTATGTGTATGTACGTTACAACACGCGCAAATTCACAGGAGGATTTTATGTATACATGCGTGTAGTGCGCATGTTTTGTGCATGTGTGTTGGGGGTTGTGTGTATGAAGGTATGTGTAGTTGCTGTGATACCTCCCACATAAAATGCATTTCGCAATTGATTGGCGAATTAACACAATTCGAACATGAGAAGGCTTTTATCCTTACCGTAGATAGCCAGGTAACCAATGTGTTTTAAACTCATCTTTCATATAGAGCAAGTTTAAGTGAATATATTTTATAAAAGTGTAAGGCTAATTAATTATACCCTTGGCTGCATCACAGGTGAAAATATAAAATGAAATCATATCAATTGATATTCTTGTTATTTGTGTCGTCTTACTCCACCAGGGGTCTTCCACACTTTGACGTCTGCTACTTGTGATAAAATAAAGAAATTTTCTACTTATGAGACGAATAAACTCCTAAAAAGTCTAGAGAAAACACAAGTAGATTTGAACATGGAACTACTGATTCATGTCCATGTGTCTATTGTAATAGTATGCATACATATTAAGACAAGAAAGTAATGCAAATATTGAAGAAACTAGGGATAGATTTTTCAAAGCTAGTTGCTAGAGATGGATCATATTCTATTGTTAAAGCAAAGAAATGTATAATGAAACTCTGTTGTAGGGGATGCAGATTTGCACAGTATTACCTAAGACTTCAGTGATTATGGCCGACTTGGATATTCGTCAAAATCGCTTTTTCAATGTGGAACTTATTTAATTATAGCAAAGACAATTAGAGGTCTCCTGCAAGGGAATCTTTCAGTGATTGATCTGTTTCTGCATCGTTTTCACACCCACACCATTATTCTGTTGAGATGGGTGAGCAGCAAAGAGAAGTGCAATTGGAAGGTACTGCACACTCCATATGGTGGGCCAAAGATGGCTTATCAGTTGAAAAAAAAGGCCCTGACACAATCAGTTTGGGATAATGTTTAACTTTAGTGCAACACCACAAACTCCTATTATGTATGGTCCTAGTGACAAGAGGACAGTCACCCATCCAGTCAGAAAACCACCCTGATTTGAGTGACGGCCATTCACTGCACACAAACGAGAGCCACACCAGGGTATAGGACGCAATATGGGCGGAAGGAAACGAACAAGGGCGCCGTTTCACTTGATGCTAGGCAAAAAATAGTGATCCGCACAAAATAAAGAATGCGCCTGGAGCTACTGGCCCATCTGCAAGAAGCAGAAAAATGAAGGGAAGGACCGAAATGGCAGAGTAGAGTATGCTTTACTCGCAGCACAAGAGTCACGGCCGGCTTATTAATCAAGTCAGGTAGCGTATACGGCAGCTACACCATGTCTACCGAGGCAGATATGCACAGTAACAATGGGCTAAGGCGAGCGTGGTGGTAGTTAGCTGCAAAGTAGGGCTTACAAAGTACGTTATTAGGTAAACAGTAATGTAGCTACTCTGCTGTGTACCTACCCCAATTGCTAAACTGTAGTTGCCCACTAGGTGGAGAGAAGGTGGAGTGAGTAGACAGTACCGGGAGTAGTAGAAACGCAGCAGCTACCAAGTAGCTACCCCGCGGGTACCACGCCGGCCTTTTGAGAGTGGATTATGAAAATTTCTGAATGAGGGGGGCTATACCTCGGCTACGGTTAGCATTTTTTGCGTTTTAGAAAATCATTAAGAAATTCAAATCGGGAGGCGGGCATATCAAAAAACCCCCATATTCCGCACATGGAATAAAAATGCAAATATAGCCAAAAATATTAAAAAAAAACAAAATGGCCAGGAGAACATACTGTGCGCGCTGAGAGCAGGGTTTAACCACGAGCTACTCCACGACGGTGAGCAGGACAGCCGCTTGGGTACAATTATCCGTCTATGCGGAAAAAAAAAACACGGAATTCCTGGCGGCGATGTACGGTCTAGTGGGTAGGTAATTCATGTATACTCGGTGGGTAGAGGTGTGGTAACTACCATGAAGAAATTTGGCTGTGTTGTGTGTATGGATGAGACACATTCTGGGCAGTTTTATGGGAAGTTGATTTTTAAGTTCACTAAGGTTCTCTTGGTTCTCTTGAGTGGACACTTAAAACATGTTTTTTAATGTGTTAAAATCACTTATTCATTCAATGTCCCTGACTTTCTCTAATTTATATGTTAATAAGAGGTTTCTATTTTGGTTTTGTTACACCGATCATTGCCGGGAATTGACCTCCTGCTGATGTTGGAAGATGAGTACATGCATCTGCCAGCACCCAAAAACTCATTAACAAGGGGAATCCTTCTGAAAAGGACAATCCAATATTTTGTACCAGTAGTCAGGAACTGCATATGGTCAAAGGGGGCATCATCGTTGACATTGAAACAGAAATGTCTGAATGATAGAAAACTTTAGATTCCATTGCCAAGTGCCGCGATCAACGACATCAGCTTTCAACCTGTGTCCATTGTTTTGCCTCCCTCTTGTAAACTTGAAACACCCCAAAATTCCCAAATCGAGGGTGGCAATTTTTTTTCATGTTTGAAGTTTATTTAGTGAGTGGTTTTCATCACATGCCCATTTAAACTAAGAAAAGTCATCTAGGGAACAAACAGGGCACAGCCAATTTACTTTGCCCACACCTCATTACATAGCATTTGGGGAAGGAAGTTCTACTACTTTTGTCAATCAAGTAATTTGGTTGGTAGAGCAAAGCTAAGCCAAGGTAAGACAAAAACAAACCCTTTTTTCTGTTTTACTTCCTTCGAGTCCACATTGAAGTTGAGCAAAGCACCCAACCTCATCAGCTTTGCTGAAGAAATGGCTAGACTCAAAGCTTTAGACAGCATACAGATGGGACGAACCTCCACTACCTAAAAACTTGTTCATGGCCTTGGAACAGTAACCCCCAAAATGACTATTCAGGACATGAACAAAAAAATTCACAATGAGACGAATCAACATCCTCAAACAATAAGAACTGAATTTCCATGCAGTGTGGTTTTTTTCTCCCAGAAAGACCACAAAAGTGTTGTAAAACATATGCCTTCTTGTCTATTGTTTTTTCGTAGACTTGAAGTGTAAAGTCCATGTTGAGTAAGATGAAATCCCTTTTTGATAATTTAAAGGTGCAACGAGAGATTTCGCATACATTTGTTCCAAAAAAAATATGAAATTCTGATTTTTGCACCAATGTAAAGCATTTATAAAAAATGTCCCCATGTGAAAGATTAAGCTGAAAATATTTCTTCGGTACCAAAATTGTGAAATTTCTAATTTCGATAGAGCAAAACATAAAATTCAGCCTAGTTTATTATTGAAATTAAGCAAATGAAATTGCATTTTTGTTGTTTCCTTAAGGCATTTTCTGTAACCAAAGACAAGGTAAGAAATCTATTGGGGGGTTTAATCTATATGAAATCACTACATATGACACAATATATTGGGTGCCCTAAAATCTCTCATTGCACCTTTAACACCCCAGTCTTGTGATGTGCCAATTACCCCAAAAAAAAGGGTAAGAAAGGGGGGGTTGGGAAATTACTCACAAACGCTGCCCACCTTCTTGATATAGCCAGTGACAGTGTCATCACATCATAATGCTTCAAAGATGTTTTGCAAACACTTTGACCATATAGTGAAACAACTACTAGATGACTTGTACACAGAAGTTAAATGTTTGCAAGACTTAAGAGAATGGTCCAACGTTGGTCAAAAGCTCAATGTGACCTACCGCTATCCAAAGCAACACATACCACAGGTGGCGATAGTCATTGATGTGCTTGAAGTAAACGAGAGAATGCTGATGCGTTCACATTGCTCATGGCATGATATACCCACCAAAGACAGATCCATTTACCAAGATGTAAAATAATGGAATGTTACAGTCATTGTCCACAAAAGAAAGGGCTATAATTGACAAAATATGTGGAAGTGTCAATGAAGAATTTTGGACCAGTGAAGGCAACGCTGAAAATCATGACTGAGTGTGTGTCTTTTACAAAAGAGTTCATGCATATGTACATATGCACAGTTCATGAGTGTGCTTCCAATCTTGCAGTCTTTCATGCTAAATTTTGAGGACCTATGTGGGTATAGTCCTACATGAGGAGCAGAAGATTCCTTTTAAACATTTCCTCAGCTGTTTCATCAAACATGAACTAACAAAATAGCCCCAAATATTTCAAACCTGGATCTTGCCACCAATGAAACCACATCAATCTTTGTTGAAGTTAAGTGAAAAAGATGCTTGCGCAACGAACCAAGTTGTCAAATACTTTTCAATTGACTGTTTACTGAACTTGAAGGTGGCGTACCAAGAACGGCAAAGTCCCCACCGTTGAAACTACTACCCATCACCAACCATGTATTAATATGTCTAGGTGCAATTGATCCAGTAGCAATTTGTGCTGGCCATTCTATCACTGCAAAATGTCTTGAAGAATCGCCAACATATTTTCCCACCCTTCTCAGAGCAAGCGATATAGATGGCATACAGCATGAAAGTCAACAAAATTGGTTGTGACCTGACATTGATTGGAGTCATTTTCTTTTGGTGATGGAACGCTATGTCCATAGGCTCGGTTGGACAACCAAGCATGAACACATACCCCGCATAAGCCTGTTTTAATCAGGGTGTGCCTTTAATTGATCATAGTTCCCTTGTATGTGTAATCAAAGCTTCAGTGGTAATGAATAATGTAATCACTCAAAGACAAATAGGATGGATGTTAGAACATTTTAACACATTACAACAGTCAGTACGATCTGAAAGCTGGCAATACATTTGGCAATATACCAAGGACAGACCACCCTACCATTCCTCTCTCCAGTTGACACCGTTTTGCTATCATCTTCAGAACTTTCTATTCTTGTTCACAGAACAATGAATGCATAATTTCCTTTCAAGAACAAATCGGATATTGTGTACACAGGGCCTGCCAATAACAAAGCCTGGCCCAGAATAAGAAATTTATGCCCCTTTCTGTAGTCAAAAGAAAAAGACCTCTACATCAACACTGCACAGTGAAGCAAAGCATTTAAATGGACTATTTTTTTGAAAAAGGAAAAAATGAGTCAGTACATGTGTCAAAGTCAAACCAAGAAAAGTAATTACCAAGTAGGTAAAATTAAGGAAACTTCCAGGGGCACTTACAAAACTGTGGGAAAATTTGGCCGAACATAAGAGTATGATAATTAGCCCCTATCGATAGAGGGCTGTTGGGGGGGAGATGGGTTTGCGGGGGGGGAGAAGCGAGGAAAAGTGAGAAAAAGGGAGTAAAGAGGAGAGCTGTAGGGTAGGGCGATTTCGGGAGTGTTGGAAACCGAGTGAAGGCATGAATAGAGGATGAGCTCGAGGGATGGGTAAGGTAGTGAGAGAGGGGGAGTCTGTGATAGTGGAGAAAGGATAGGGGTGAGGAGTTGGGGAATGAAGAAGAGGGAGGAGGGAGGAAAAAGGATAAGGAAGACGAGGGGGAAAGTAAAAAAGAGGAGAATGTGACGAAGTGGTGCAGAGAGTAAGGAACATGTTATAATCAGAGGTAGAGGGGGAAAAACTGGATTTGAGGAAGGAAAGGGAGAGGAGAGAGAAAGTGAGAAGTAGAGAGAGGTCAGGGGGGGGATGGGCGATGCGGCTGGGGGGGGGATAGGGTTAGTAATGGGAAAGGGGAGAGAGGGGGAGTGAGGAAGAAGGAAAGGAAGAAGAGAAGGGGCGAAGTGGGAAGAGGGAAGGCGTGGAAAGGGGGGAGAACGAGGGGGTGAGAAAAGTGAGGGGGGAGGAGTAGAGACAAGAGGATGAGGGAGACAGATGAGAAAGGTATTGGAAAGGGAGATGGGTGGGGCAGTTTCAAATACTTTACAATTGACTGTTTACGGACTGAACGGGTGGCGTACCAAGAAACGCGCAAAGTCCCGCACAGTTTGAAAATCCATCACCAACATGTATTAATAGGTCTAGGTGCAAATGATCAGTAGCCAATTGTGCTGGCCATTCTAGCACTGACAAAAATGCTTGCAAGACGCTGCCAACATATTTTCCCAAACCGTTCTCAAGAGCAAAAGCAGATATAGATGCATAACAGCAATGAGTCAACAAAATTGGTTGTGACTGACCATTGATGGAGTCATTTCTTTGGTGATGGAACGCTAGGCCAATAGGCTGTCCGGGTGGAAAACAAGCATGAAAATCCATACCCAGCATTAGCCTGTTTTATCAGGGTGTGCCTTCTTAATGATCATAGTTCCACCTTGTGGAATCAAAACTTCAGTGGTTAATGAATAATGTAATCGACTCAAAGACAAATAGGATGTGTTAAAACATTTAACACATTACAAACGGTCAAGACGACCTGAAAAGCTGCAAAACGAAATCATTTGGCAATATACCAAAGGCCAGACACCCTACATTCTCCAGTTGACACCTGTTTGCTATCATCTCAGACTGTCTATTCTTTCACGCAAAGAGGCAGTAAGTTTCTTTCAAGAACAAAATCGGCTAGTGTGTACCACACGGCCTTGCCACAATAAACAAGTGCACAGAAAGAAGAAAAATTATGCCACTTTCTGAGTCAAAAAGAAAAAGACCTCTACATCAGACACTGCACATGTGAAAGCCAAAAGCATTTAAATGGAATAGTTTTGAAAAAAGGAAAGAAAATGATGTCAGTACATGGTGTCCATAATCCAAACCAAGAAAAGTAATTACACAAGTAGGTAAAATAAGGAACTTCAGGGCACTGACAAAACTGTGGGAAAAATTTGCCGAACATAGAGTATGATAAAGGCCCATTCGATAGAGGGCTGCTCATCGTAAATGATGTTACGTGACCTCAGATTATTGAAAAGGCTAAGGTTGTTTGATGTCATTGAGAAATTTGTATTTACATGTGTAGAAGGTGCAAGGAAATGTCCCCACATGTGCAATCGTAAGGATAGGTGTAGCAAATAACAACATCTATCATTGATGGCTGCATTCTCGCAAAATCAAATTATGAGTGAAGCTTCAGAGGGTTTACTGCATCCTTCCGTATCCAGTTTTACTCTCTTTTTTGATGATACAGTTTGGCACGTAATATTTTGAACTTACTTCCTTCTAATATCTCTCACCACATTTTGTTAAAGTCGACATATTTAATTGCAAATCCTGAGGTTTCCTTTATATCGGTACCATATTTGAACGGGGGGTGGGTAATAGCGTGCAGCAAACTCATTATGCATAGATTCAAACCTTAGAAATGACTGTTTCTGTCATGTTGCCTGTCAAAGCAGCCCGAGAGGAGATGTCTTGCACCGCACGCTAAATTAATGCTCATTAATTATGCACGATATTTGGTCCCAGCGTTGAACTTGAAATGCTTTCGTTAAGCAAGGAAAGTTTACTACCTTTTTTCATTGACAAGAAGCATACATCCAGGAAGTTGTGTCCTTTAGCACAAGAAGAAGTCCGCTAAAAAAGGACAATCTGCCCTAAAGAATGTAGCTTCTGACAGTAAATTAGGATAGTGTCATGAAGTGCCATAATTTAGGAATTAGTTATTAACGTTCCACTGGTATGATGCGGGATGGGGACTATTGTATTCAACATCCTCTGAATTTGCTTAACTTAAATAAAATTCTCTTTTGATTAGGCCCATAGAGTGCATTGATAATGCAGCAAGTCTTTCAACATAAATTAAAAAGGTACTCTTTTTTATTCTTAAATTATATAAAACATGATTGAAAGTCGCAGAAAGCCTGCTTTTGTTTGCACTTTATGCATACCAGTGCATTATTTCACACTTAAATAAATACCCATATTCATATGTAATAAAAATGCGTCTTTAATCAGTGCACATACAATAGAACATTTACTTTTTGTCATACATATATTTAAATGACTATGATGTGAAAACCGGCCAAAATATACCACGATGTCTTGAGCTTTTTTTTTTTGCTATTTGTAAAATAAATTCATCTTCAGCAAAGGACCTACAAGTATATAGGCCTATCAATAGCAAATCAGGGAGAAGGCCTATGTAAACCTTATAACCTAACGGTGTATTATAATGTGATTTTTAACTTTCCCATAAACCAAAAAATATGGTAAAGTTAATGGCAATAAATTGAAATCAATATGGATTGTTATTTATAGAAATCCTAGTTATTTCCATTTTCAACATCCAAGGAATAGCAAATTTTTGGCTAACGGCCTATATATGTAAGTGCCTTAACTTAATCTGCAAGGTGGGACCTAATGCCCAGGTCGCATGTTTTTGCATAGAAACCGCTGTGAATCTTAAAACAACACACTTTAATTGAGAGTAACTCCTAACTCCTTTTGTCTCTTTGCGTTTCTTCCTAAAATCACCGTAAAACTTTGCATGTAACTTGTGTCAAATGCTAAGAATATATTATGTCTGTGCAAATAACTCATTATGTTGGCTTTGCAAATGATGGTGTATTAATAACGAGCATATGATATTATAATTGTCCCAATATCGGATTAAGCATGTTGTTAAGACAGGTCAAGTCAACGCAGCTCCATGCATTATATGCAATAACATTGACCCAATCAGCATTATGTTATATCAAGACAGTCAATTCACACAGCCTATGCACCATGCAATGGTTACACCATGACCCAAATCAAATGTAGGGTTTTGCCCTTGGGCTTGTTCTAAAAATTCCAGACATCCACAAGGTAAGACAAAATTACTGGGGAGAAAAAAGTGAACCAATTTGCATGTATTAATCCGCATGATAAATAGTCCAACAAGTGTAATAATACTTTGGTGGCAATTCACATTGAAGATGGTTCAGCCATAATGGTTCAGCTATCTGCTTTTCATCATTGTCAAACAGGAAATGGTCTTTGGTATGTAGAATGGTGGGTAAGTCACACCTTAATACAAAAATTCATAAATATCAGCAATGTAACTCGACCAATATACAACCGTTTTCAACCATTGGCACTTCAAATTCGGCTAATTTCATCCACTTATAATACTAAAACAAATCTTTTAAGATTTTTAACCATAAAATATGTAAAACAACACATGTTCACATTCAGTAATATGTGCCAAGCCACAAGGTTACATATCTGCAGCCATTGTTTTTACCTTGCCCCAGAGATAGCAACAGTGCATGCATATAATCATATTAACCTTGGCTTCAGATAGCAGTATAAGGCCCCCTATTGATTGGTTGTATGTCAGTTGAATTTAGACTGGATCAACAGTCAACAGTTTAAGGTTATCACTTTAATTAGTGTATTTGAAACATTGTGTGAATATTGCCATGCTGTGAATGAGATACTAGCAAACAACACCCATCTCTTTAGATGCAACTGGGAAGTGTGTACCAGTACACATGGTAAAAGGCACAGGGGACTTATAACACTGGGCAGATATGTGAAATACAGTAACGACTACCTTCGGGCAGAAAAAATATCAAATTACATTTAGTAATCAAATACTGATGCGGTTTAAAAGGCAATATCTAAGACTGCTTATAAGACTCCAGCAATCTTTGCTCCACTGATTAAAAGTCCATAATTGGTCTACCACGTCACCATGGAATGGATATAGATAGGCTCATACCTGCTTGTAGTGAGGAATCCACGCATCCTGGGATTTCAGCATTCCAGTTCGGAGGTCATCATGCCATGATAATACAAAGTACTATGAGGAAATAGTACACAATCACCCAACAGGTAAATTATGAACGATTGTGATGGTACTTGCAAATTAGGGAAAAAAACAACTGTTATTTAATAAAAATTAAAAGAAACCTAGAATTTCGCGGTTCTCGGCTTACGCTCAACTATATCTCAAAGAATACGAAGCGTGGGCCGCTCCATGACCTTGGACCTTGGCATATGACCTTTGACTCATCCAACATATGAGGGATCCCTTTGGTGAACCATGACAGAAGTTTGGTTCCAATTGAACTCAACTTTTCAAATGAGGTCAATTTTAAAAAAATATTCAACATGTTAGTGCCCACCCATGCATGCACCCTCACACACACAAATCCTACCCCTACACACGACACAACAGATTGCTAAGTGGTCATCCAGCTATAGTGGCGGCCCCACAAAAAAGGAAACAAGGCGAGCTCACTCGTATTTACGCGATGCGTAAACTATTGTCCCGCCGAATATCGCGATCAATAAGTGATGACTAAAATAATAGCACAGGTCCACTCTTAATTTTGGCCACAACTAGTCGAAAAAATTGTTACCCTTTGGTGAAATGACCTAAGAAATCTCTAAAATTCATCATGTAAAAAGACCGGAAAAATTCACTAAATTAGTAAAATATGATAATTTATTCAATTTGCAACAATAGTTTTGAAAAAAAAAATCATGTGACCACATTTTAACATTGGGGGACCAAACGAGGTCTAGAAAGGGGGCCATCAATAACACCATTATTTTCACATTTTTTCCAAGAAATGTAACAGGGCTGGCAACCCAAAAGACGGACCAAAAGTACAGGGGGGGTTATCTAGGACATGCCACACCATAACAGCAACGGAACGGCGTCAACTTTCAGCGTAACCCGGTGTTAGTCTTATTCAAAGACTTAACGGTCTTACGCATATCGAACGGTCACACAAAGACCTTGACTTAAGGCCAGGCCTGGTCTCGAATATTCAAATCTAAATGACCGTTGTTGGGAAATACACTATTTTGCAGGGGTTAAGATTTTGATCAATAATTTTTTTCCTAAATTATAATGATATTACTAAAGATGGATTGAACGATGGTTTAAAAAGGTGATTTTGCAATGTCACTGGGGACCGAGGCTGCCGTAGAAATATACCTAAAGAATTCCCAAATGACCGTTTGGAATCCCCAATGCCCAAATGAGAGATCGGTCCGACCCCCCCCGAGTGTACAACCAAAACTAAAAAGAATACCTTTCAATGGAAAACATGGGTACTACATATGTTAATACCTTTGTGTGGTATACTTTTCCCCCCTACACCTCTCATGACGTGGTTATGGGCAATCAATAACGCTTTAATTTGCATCATTTAATTTGCCGAAAAACGCCCAAAATCTAATCAGGTCGAGAACTTCTCAGCCCAATTCGTCTCCACCAAGTTACATCATTCGACGCCTTACAGGAATCCAGAAAAACTTGTACACAAGCACTTGCGGGAAATTTTCAATAAATTAGCAAAATTAGATATTTAATTAGCCATTGTACACTCAAAATTCTAATAAGGGCGAGAACTCATCAACCCGCTTCTTTCCACCAAGTTAATCATCGTAGCCCTCATGGAACTCCGATAAATAGTCCACAATATGGTCAGGATTTTGAATTTCTGTGTAATGTGGACCTTTTCCCTTGACCTTTTCCCCCCACCCCCTGACAGACCCAGGGGAGGACCATGGGGGTATGCATTAATGGTTAGTAGGGGGGGTTCCCCAACTACAATATACCCAAGTTAGGCATACTCTAGCTCATCCAGAACAAAAGATATGACCAATGTTCCAGGTTAACATTTGTTATCCGGACATGACCTCAGACCTGACTGTAGTTTATTTTGTTTGTGAGTAAACATCATGAATTTGATCTTGTGTGCTAGTGCCTTCAGTGTCCCTATGTGTATTACCCCGACTGACTCACCATTAAGTACAAGCTTGAGATCTGTTTATCGTACCAAAAGCAGGGTAGTTTAGTGGATAGGGTGTCAATCTAGTAAGCGTAAGATCGTGGGTTTCGATTCCAGCGCTGGCGCAGTTCTACAAAAATTTCCTTCTAGGTTTGCTTCAGTGGCTGGTCCTTAAGTGTGGCAATAAATAGTGACTGGCACACATTTGAGCACATTTAGTATTCTCTGGGAGGATACACTGACAAAATTAAGGCTCAGTCACACAGCCAATTTTTTTGCTAGAAAAATCACTTCCAGACTGCTCAAAAAACTGGTGCCGATTGGCCATTTTTTGAAAAAATAATCCTGGCAGTTTTTTCTTTTTCATGTTTTAGTTTTGGCAAGGTCTGGGACTGTTCCTACACAGTCTCTGCAGTCTTACCATTTTTGCTAGAAAACCTTCAAGACTCAAGTGTCTGGTGCGATTGGCAATGTTTTGAAAATTTTGAGTAATTTGTATTTTTCATGTGTAGTTTGGGGTAAGGTCTGGGACTGACCTGTACAGTCTTCTGCAGTATTGTGGTCGGAGCATGCAGCTTATAAAAATTGTGCGGGTTTTTTGAATAGGGAAGGTCGGCATGAACTAATGAGCGGTTTGAAACTGGTAGCCAAAGGAGTTGTGCGCATGGAAATGGTTCGGCAAGGACTGCTCCAAGAGGGAGAGAAGCCATGCAAGCCAAACTGACATGTTAAATCCCGATCTACAATCGGCAAACCACAAGTCGACCCTGTCAAAAAAGTTGGATTTGACCACAAACAGCTGCAATTGTCAGATAGATATCAAAGTTAGGGTTCTGCTTAGAAGGAGTGAATATAAACCAGAAGGTTAACACTTTATTCGGATGCAGGCCAAAGCATTATCGTTCGGCAAAAAAAAGTGCCAGTACTTCTATGCCAAATACGTATGCGTTGCGCGGTGAGTTCGTCATGTGCCAGGATTTCTCACCGGGACGCTGGTCAACCCTTGTAAATTTCCATGCTGGCAGGATGACCAGTTTGGAGATTCTTCTGAGACAAAAATACCATTAAGGCACCACGTGATAGAATAAGAGTTTCTTGATGGTGTGTTTCTACATGATAGTATAGGAAGTTAATTGGAGGTGTTGAAACCATGGAAGTTGGGCCCTTTCAATGAGTTTCAAAGATGAACCAGAACTAACTTGAGTTCAGGTCCTACACCGCTTGTTCAATAAAACTACAATATTTTAATGCTTCAAAGAAAGAGTTGAATATTCCAGATGGGAGGTCCCAAGGGTAATGCGAAACAATGACCTGAAATAGCTGGGAAAAACTGAAACTGATGAACACTTCACAATACTTTAACCAGAAAAAGAATGAGTAAAATTGATATCCTGCAGGAAATAATAAAGCGATCACCCCAAACATCTCAAAATTTTTATTTTTCCCAGGCTCACATCAGAATGCCAATTTTCTAAAGACCACAGCTACATGAGCTAATGATAAAAGGCACGCTGCATATCTTACCTGATTGGGCACCTGTTTTGTTTGGGGATCATTACAAGTCTGAAGCTTGAATTCCGTCTTGCGGCCACGCAAGAGAGTGAAGCAAAGTCCGCTCTATTTGTTTTATCTGAAAGAAAAGAGATGAGACCTTTTAATTTATGGTTTTCAAATAATATTTACTGGTTTTCAGACACTTTACAAATGGTTCAGTTGCTACATACAAATTCAAAAGGAAGTCTGCAGTGAAAACTTAGAAACAAGGCAGTTCTGAAAGGGTGTGGCCATTTTGTGACCATGACACACATGACCCTGATGAATTCAGCAGATTTAGGAATAAAGTGGCCAATTTTATTCCGTTAGAATTCATCAGGGTCAGTGTGTCAGTGGGTCACAAAGGCCACACCCATTCTGAAACCACTAAGTTGCTGACAGGGGGGGAATTGATCAGGGGTGGGGCAAACCACATGCGCCGTAACATCTGCATAAATTAAGCATGGGAGGCCAACCTACCCGACATTAGCCAATCAGCATTCACTCCTTAATGCACCATCACGCTCGGCGCACGAAAAATAACTCTGAGCAATTTGGGCAGAGAGTGTCGTCTGCTTTTCAAGAGATCCACCTTTCCTTCACGCTTTGAATAAGTTGACCTCTAATGACCTTGACCTTGGGTGCTGACCTTTAACCCTACCATGACATGTACAAGTCTTTATGCTTGCATCTATGACTTGAGATTGGGGCAATGAGTTAAGGTGTCCATGCACTAGCAATTTGAAAAAGGTTAACAACACTAAACCCACAACACACATACATACGCATTCATACTCACCACCGCAGCAGAAGTTGGATTAGTATGTGCCTCCTGCATTATGGTGTAGGTGACAAAAAAATTGGTTGTTGGTAGTCTTCCGCATCATATTTCCCATGTAATGGCAAATTTTCCTATCATTATTCAAACCTGAAGCTCCCATTTTGTATGGCAAGAACCAGAAAAAATCCACTTTAGTTTTAAGTGCAAGTAATTAACTACATTAAAGTGCAACAAGAGATTTCAAAAGATCGGGTGTTCCTACAAAAATCAAAAGTTTGACTTTTTTCCCTGATGTTAAAGATTTCCATCAAAAATATCACAATCTGAAAAGGGATTAAGCTGCGAAATGTTTCTTTGGTACAAAAATTGTGACATTTCTAATTTAGTATTAGGAGGCACAAATACGAAATTCAACCATGGTTTATATGAAATATAAGCAATCACAATCACCCTTTTTCTCTTAGACATTTCTGTAGCATAATACAGGTAAGAAATCTTATTGAGTGTCTAATGCTATTTGAATATTACTATTATGACACATATTTTGGGTGCCTCAAAATCTCTTGTGCACCTTTAAGTCTGAGCCACAATCCTTTAACATGTTATAGTCCGCCGTCATGCCCCTTCCGGGACCCAGTGCTATGCAAATTATACACTGATCGCACGATGAGCCACTCAGCGTTGGTGATTGTTGTCAAGGAGCATGTTAGCACGGGAATCACTGGCCAGTGCGCGTTACGCTAGAGATATGCACAACAAGCTTAAATACGCCTTATTGTGTAAAAGGAATAATGGCTTCTACTTTAGTAATATTTCTTCTGTCATGAAAAGTATTAAGTGCTGCTTCTCATTGTAATTGCATGAGTTACAATATGAAAATGATTTGAGACTTCTATGTATCCTGGTAGGACATTCATCACATCTCGACAAAAAAATCATCAAATGTTTATTAAAAATCATCAACGTTTATTATGAACGAAGAAATAATGATGGACAACAATCAAGGCATTACTTGTCTTGCACGGTGCTTAGTAATTAGTGTGACATGGTCGCTTAGAATGTTGCGGCACAACGTGGATTGTGGATTGATTCATTGTTCTGGGTGGGTGTGTGCATTCTTTTCGTTAGATTTTTACGCATTGGATTTTTTTATGTATTCAGATTTTTTTTGGATTAAAAATGGCAGCTGTAATAACCACTTTATGATTAGGTTAAATGTCTGCACCATTTGAGTTTCTCGTTGCACTGGCAAAAATCAGTGCACTTGCATCAGTTTGAACAAACTCATATTGGCACTCACCCATGCAGGGCTTGTGCCATTTTTTCTCATCAAACGAGAGAGCGTGCACTGTTTTTTTTTGCCAAAGCACATGAAATGAAGCTCAAAATATTCAGCCATAACTTATCATGATCATTTAGATATTGCACTGGGTGTGATATTTTGTAGCATTTCCCGACATGAGCCGGAGTCAACCACCAGGGTTCCCTGCTGATGATCAGATGATGATGAAAGTGATGCAGGCCATTGTATAATTCGTGTCAGGGACAGAAACTTGACAATTTTGTCATAATTGAAAACAGGGACAAAGGCTCTAGCATCTGGTTTTAATAACATGACTAATACATTACTAGCCTGTGTCAATCAATGGTGGGGGGGGGGGGGGGGGGGACCTGGCAGGATGCCTAAATTAAATCTAACAACAAACAATTTTCTGTTATAATATATTAAGTAATTAACTCACATAGCCTTTAGCCCCGGATAAGGCTCTACTGGTGGATAGTGCTGTAATATGTCTGGTGCTACCTCTGTCAAGAACCAGGTGAAGTTCTTGCATTGAAGGCGTTTTGTGAGGGCCAGTGTTTGCTGATGTCACCACAACTGGATGACCTTGAGGGAGGGAGGAAAGGCTTATGGTTGTAGAAATGTGCTTCCATTCCCCCATCCAGGTTTACTACCCGCATTAGTAAATTCTGAAAAAGTAAGGAGTAGAGAGAGAGGATGATCGCAGAGTGCATTCAAAGAGTTAGCAAGATGCCATGCAGTGTTGGCAAACAAAGATTTGGTTTAGGCAACGGTAACCAAAGGGCAAAAAGTTAGAACACAGAATTTTACTTATAAAAGGGACATAATGGCATTAAAAAAAAATTGACATAATGAAAAGGATCCTCACTGAAATCACTTCCATGAGTTTGAAAACAATTTGGATGTTTACATTCTGTAAAAACAGTAAAACAGGAAGAGTTCCAGGGGGGAGGTGGCAGTATGTGGCAATTTCTGGAACAAGGATGCTGACATTACTGCCAGCATTTACCAAACTTGAAAAGCACGTTGTCATCAGCTCACAGACCATTGCTATTGTGTATGTGCTAATCACGGCTAATCCATCTTTCACTTGCCAGATGCTAGGCCCTGAAATTCGTCGGAGTCTGCGGTTCTCGCAAAAGGACCTTTGCGAGAACTTTGAGAACCGTCGACGTCGTCAACAACGACATCATGAAATCATGCAATTAATTACTTAACTCCCAGTATGAGTCCTTTTTTGTCAAGAAACCTGTTGTCAAAGCTCCGGCGAATGCGTCCTTCACTCAGAATTCATCAGCTGTCAAAAGCTTGATCGTAAACAAACCTCATTCCGCGATACCCCTGGATAGGATTTTATTTAATACATTTCGAAATTTTCCCCAAAATTTCATTGAATATTTATCGGTACACATATCAAATGGAATAATATATCTTTTTTTCTAAAATATGCATATTGTTGCCTAAAATTATTAACGAAAATTGCTGGAAATTACATTATTTACACATGGAATCAAGGGTCTTTTTATCTTGGGTACAGGGTAAGCACGTTTCCGATTATGACATCACAATTCGAGCAGAAGTGCTCAGTGTACATGAAAGTGATTGGTAGAATAAGGCAGTAAGTGTCGACAACAACCAATGAGGAACGAGCTTTGAAGTGACAATTGATTTCATTTTAACACTTAAGTACCTAAGGAGGTTCCTTGGGACCCAAATTTTTTTTTTGCATGATTTACTACTTTTGTATCTTTTGTATAAATGAATTGACTGTTATTGTAATTGAATTAGTTTTAATCTTTCCTCAGAGAGATCAACACACAAAAGATCTGAAAAAAATGTGCTCCTGGCCAGATTCGAACCAACAACCCCCTGCATACCAAACAGATTTCCCCAACCACCAGAACATGGGCTGAGTGGGAATCAGAACAACGAATTACTCCCTCTCAGTCTCATCTTCAAAGTGTTCAACACACTCCTTGCAGAATGAGTATTTTTATTAATACAAATGATTTACATTGGTTTGAGAAGAATAGTATTCTAGGCAAACAAGAATAAAGTAACATGAAGAATTTTTAAACTTCTACCACACCACAACATAAATTGACAGTCAGTGAAAAATTCACTGACCATCCAGGATTTGAACCTGGGACCTTCGGTTAACTAGAATAAAGTAGTTTAATTTTTCCCCAGAGAGGCCGGCGCACATAAGCCCTGAAAAAAAACCTGCTCCCAGCCGGATTTGAACTGGTGACCCCTATGTACCCCGAGAACTATGCAGTTTCTTCTCATATTGTTCGTCATTGTTGGACTTTTGGATACACAACTTAAGACACAAAAAATGTTTAAATCCACAAACCTGCTGAGTAGTTAATTAGATCATTGGGTCTCTTAGAATTCACCTTTGCACTCTAATAGAGGTGACATTTTAAAAATAACCATCCATCACTTCAAGATTGTCCTACACCCTACCTATACCCTAGCTGGTTCTTGTTTGTACATGAAAAGGAGTGCAATATATCAATTGACAATTACATTAAATCATTTGGCACAAGAAAAGGGGGTAATGATAAGGTACAGAAAAACTAGAAGGGTGTAGTACCCCGTCTTGGTAAACGAGGATCAAGGGACCATTCATTATGAAGATTCAAAGATTAATAGGTAAAAATTTCAAAACACATAGGTTGGTATTCTGAAAGGGAGTCTAACTAACCAGAGTTAGTCCTACATGAGCGGACTTTTTTCCTTCTAACATACTCTAAAATATTCTGTAACGGGTGAGAAAATTCCTCACCGGCCCATCCATGAGGAATTTTCTCACCTGTTACATTTAAGTTTTACAGTATTTTGAAAGGAAAAAAGGTCCACTCATGTAGGACTAACCCTGGTTTTAAACCTAGGTCTAAAGTTAGACTCCCTTTCAGAATACAAGCCTTAGAGTATTTCACATTCTTTTTTCTTTTTTTTGTACATAAGTATCTACCAAATAGTTACATTGTTTGATATCTTACCCTGTTGATGACCCCTGGTCCCCCTGGTACTGAATAGGACATAAATTTTCTGTAGACATGGCCCACACGTGAGCAAGGCACTTCCTCCATCTCCCCACCACACATCCATACCTACAGGATACAGAGGAGATTTCAATTGATAGACAACATCATTTAGGTCAAGAGACTCAAATAGCCTTCAGTACGTAGTTTGAACTTATATATTACAACTTGTGGACATGTATCGCATTTCTTGAAAAGTGATACGGGTTTATATTGAAACCACGTAATATCCTCATCTCATATATCACAGAGTGACAGACAGTATTATCTTTTGCAGAACAATGGCACTGTTAAAGGTACAAGTAAATTTCTAAAATGTCAACATTTAAAATTTGACAGTCCCATTTCATTTCTGAAAATTCTGTTAAAGTCACAGGTGCAATTTTTAACAAATAGTAATAATTTTGATGACAACATTTTGATGAGGATATTATATAACTTTCATTTATTAGATAACTATCATAGTTCTCTAACAAAATGAATAGATGAACACGAAAATTATGGCGTCATTCTGTACATACAGACAACTCAGTATTTGGAAGTTAATAGAAATAGAAAAAAAAATAAATAAATACATAAATAACTACACAAATAATTACAAAAATACAAAATCCATAAAATAGCAAAAATATAAATACAAAAATAAATACATAAATACAAAATAATGAAGGCCTGCAAAAATAAATAAATACAATAAATAAATACTGCAATGTACAATTTCACATAAAGGAAACATAACAACCACAATGAAGCAAGTACCTTAAAAGGGTACTTGGCCAAAATTTCTTTTGTTGGTGTGTGTGTGTGTGAGCCAGTTTGATAATATCAGAGCCAGCCCTAGACTTCAGGAACCTCAAGTCATCGGAAGGTGACGTAGGTTGCAAACAGCTCATACTTTGCAACTAAGCCTTTAACATGTCATTTATTTTGTTACAGCTTAACCTTACTTATTAGCTCTTATTGGGCTAATCCATTGAACATTTTTAGCAGATTGAGTGAGAGGTAATGTTGTTTCTGTTTGTAATAACTACCTTATTTGAGCTCTACTTGGCTGCTTTTGTCACTATTAAGTAGTTTGGATCATATATATTTCCTGCCATATTTCCCTTCAAACTTTGTATAAATATGGTTTCATCAATATGAACAACAAATCAAAGAAAAAAAAATTGGGGTTAACAGAGGTTGTTTTTGAGATAAAACCATTATAAAATACATATATTTTGCCAAAATTAACTACATAGGTCTATGGAAAAATCGTTTCTTCTTGAACATTTTTGGGTATAGCAAAAAACTTAGCTCGAAATGTTGCAGTTATTTTTATATTTTTTTCTAATAAAACCAAAACAATATTGGGTCACTGAGGACCTTTTTGAGAAATTCACCCCCAAATCCTCATTATTATTGAAAAAATGAATGCATGCGACATCTAGGTGCGTTTAGCACTAGCAATAAAGGCAAAATATTATGCACCCGTCCTCCTCGTGCGTTCTAAATTAAAGTATGTTTTTATTTTGCGTAAAACGCTTACCAAGCGAGACATGCGTTGCTGCGTGTTAAGTGCGGGCATTCGACACTTCAAGTTGCAGAAGGCATTTCATGGATTTGGGGTTTGGAACGATGCCAAAAGCTGATGTAAGACCTAAACTCCTTAAGATCTGTCAGTATGTACTCTAGAGCATTATGCCTCTGTGGGGTGGGGGGGTAAACAGGTACACTATCAAGTAACAACAAAGTAAACATTCATGTCAGGGCCAAGCTGCCCGGCTCAATTCCCAACCTATCTCTCAGCGCATTGGGACATACTTCCCTGTAGGGTTGTCTATGGGGATTTTTGTTGTGTATTCATTAGTAGGTTTGTAATCTTTTAAAAGCACAAGCCAACATCTGGAGTAATTAACCAGATGACATTATGTTATTCAAGAAAAAAAATGTTTTTTTTTAATTTTGGCTCATGTTTGACGGCTTATTCAATTGAGTGATTCCAATTGTGATATGAAAACTTCTCGAAATGCAGACATCTATTGCAATTTGTTCCTTTTCTATTTTGACATGTGAATCCCTTTATGTCCCTAATCCAGTGTCGACAGAACATATTATTTGTGAGGTTCTAGAAAAATAATAAAAATTGTGGGGTGAGTGTAAATATATTTAATCTACACATTCTGTGTACATTGCAGCTTTTAGGTACCATAGTTAAAATGTAATGTAGTTCAAATTTGAGTCTTATCATATCATTTTCAAACAATTTGAGAGAAAAGTATCCCTAAGATGTGTTCTTTGTGTCCCTGTGATATTTCCATGTAACTATATAAGGACGAATCGAAGAGTTCATCAGATTACATGGATTTTCACTCAAGTCACATAAGCATACAATACATTTGTCCAAAGCTCTTACGCTAACAGTTTATAGGATATGAAAAACTGCAGAAGAGCACCTGAGTTTATGTGCTGGGAGAATTCTCACACCAAAAAAAAAAAAAATTAGAATCTTTTTTTTTAAATCTCTTTTTTGCAAATATATATCATATTTGTTACAAAGAAGAAGAGATTTTGTAACAATCAAGCACACCCATTTTGAGTTAAAGACCCATGGTCCGATCGCTAATAGCCTCGTCCCCAGGGACCCCAGATTTTAACGGAAGTGGTCGAAATTTTGGTATCAGAAGAAA
>JAMKCH010027105.1:0-24524 GCA_023653785.1 Ophioderma brevispina
GACTATTGCCGCCAGTCTGTTAAGCACTAATATCTATAATCTCACTGCAAATTCTTCAAAATAGATTAGATCGGAATTGATCATGCTGACATTAACTCCTGTTAAGATCTGATGGGTACCATGCAGTGAACAAACTTAATGATCGGTTATATACCATAGCGAATGCTTATTTTAAATGTTCAAGGATCTTGCCCCAGGTTCCTTTATTCTCAGTTTCATTTTATGCACTCAGTTCATTTTAGGGGTACCAGAAGTCAAAACACAATCTTTGTATGAACCACCTTGGAATCTAAATGCAGGAAACGGCTTCAGATGAGAGCAACCAAAAATAGGGAACATGTCTTCCTTCAGTCATCCGCTGTAATTATAATTCAATGAGTTTATCTCAGATTATAAAACATCCATTTGTAATCCACATAAGCTTATTTTTGTACTGCTGTAGTATCTTATGATAAGCTTTAATTAGTTTGTACTGTGTAGAGATCGCTGTAGTTAATTTTTAATCATGTGTAGTTATTTTATAAATACCTGGTATTATTTTATTATTACGGGTTTATACATGTGTGTACAATGTGTGTATGCAGGGCCTACTGGAAATCAGTGCTTGACAATGAAGGGGCTACCCTGCTAAGAAAGTTTAAATAAAAAAATAAAACATCGGATTGAAGGTAGCGATTACTGTATGAGTAGGTACAGAACAGTGTGTTTACTGATCGTAAGGAAGCTTGCTTCTTATCTTCTCCGATGTTGATTCCGGGCCCGTCCCGCCCCTGCAGGATTTTTATCTTGGAGAGGGTAAGCGACAAGAGGAAGAGGATTGTGGGTATGACGTCAATTGGGGGGGGGGTCGTCCTAAAGGGTGATCGAAATGAATATATTTATGTGGGGATATATTATGGGAGGTCGGCACAGCTGCCTAACGACAATGAAATTTGTTACATAACATCGGAGAAGGTAAGCAAGCATTCTTACGAGTCATTAGAACACCAATGTTCTTACATTTTGTTTTATTAACCCATGTGACTCTGGGGAGAGGGTTGCAGGGAAACAGTCGGAAAGGTAGCACAATAGAAAATCAGCCAGTGAAATCAGATCATGGACATTCCAAGAGGGGTATTAATAATATCTCTCCTGTTGACTATTATTTAGCGTAAACTAATCCCCGAAACAACCTCATAGTCACCGCAAAGTTCATGTCTCTCGATTGTCTACCAGGTCAGTTGCATAATCAGTAATGTTATGAGCTTTATTCCTAAAACTATGTTGAGTATCACACAACAATGCCTTTCTGGCAGATCGGTTACATAGCATTGTGTATAGATCAAGACTGCAGATAGAAGGTTGCTGGTTCAAAAGCTTTTGAATTTAATCAGTCTCGATATTTAAGGAATGAGAAAAATAGATGAAATTCTAATGTTAATAAAAACCATCAGTACATGCGGATATTGGGTTGGTTATCCTAAAAAAATGTCACCTCACGGTTCATAAAGTTAAAGGTTCGCGAACAAGGGAATGTGAAATCGGCGAATTCTCGCAATTTTGAAAACACGGTGTGCCACAAGATTGCCTAAAGTGATTTCATCTGATCTCATCACATACAGTGCTGATGGCATCAATTTCAATACCTCATTTGCATACTGGGGACTTCATAAAATGCCTACTAAATGGACTGGGAAGGTGTAAGTCCCAAGTATGCCAATGAGGTATAACAATTGATTCTTTCATGCGGTGTGTGTTATTGTGCAGTAGCGCTTGACGGAATAAATTGCAATGCCTCATTTGCATACTTGGGAGTTGGGCGATATAAGGTAATTACTGGAACAAGGATTCTGACATTACTGCTAACATTTACCAAACTTGAAAAGCATGTTGTCATCAGCTCACAGACCATTGCTATTGTATATGTGCTAATCCCGGCTAATCCATCTTTCACTTGCCATATCAATATCTTACTACAAGCCTAAAGTACAATGCCTGAATCCCTGTCTGAATGCTTATGAATTGTGTCGCAAACATGCTAGATACACTGTATTGCCACAAACTGCCACCTCCCCCCGGAACTCTTCCTGTTTTTACAGAATGTAAACATCCAAATTGTTTTCAAACTCGTGGAAGTGATTGCAGTAAGGGTCCTTTTCATTATGTCAATTCTTTTTCATGCCATTATGTCCCTTTAAGGGTAGACGTTTCATATAGAAGTCCCATGGATGCAAATGAGGTATTACAATTGATTCCGTCATGCGATGTATGGCGTTCAGTAGCGCTTGACGGAATGAATGGCAATACCTCATTTGCATTAGTGGGACTTCTATAATACGTCTACCCCTTTAAGGTCGACTGTATTTCAGTTCACAGCAGCCGACAACATCCCACTGGGTTATTGTTATGACTGCCATTGTTCAAATAGAGTCTCTTCAACAAACTTTAGTAGGCGTCTGTGAAAATTTGATATCCGGGTTTAATAATAAGGATATAAAACAAAAATATGTGACCGGTTAGAAGTTTTTCTGTATAACGGTTTCAGGTGGTATAAAAGGAACCATTTTTTACCAAAAAAATCCTACACGGTCTTCGATTTTTCTTGGGAAATTCGAACTAAATGTCCGTGTTTTCAAATGGCAGTAGTGCGTGAACTGATGCTGGTGTAATCCATGCACAGCGGGATGTTGTTGGCTGCTGTGATTTCAGTTTAAGAAATTTAAGAAATTGCTTTAATATTATTTTCATTAATGTAGTAATATCCAGCTTATAAGAGTCAAATACAAGCTGACACTTCCTATTGTGGCCAATCAGGGACGTAAGGGGAAACCATGGACACTTAATGTGAGTGACCAGCACGGATGAAATTAGTCTGGTCTCACCTCCCATGAGTGACTGGACCACTTTTTTAAAGGATTTCATTGCAGCTTGGTACATGTAGAATGATTATGCATGGCGATAGAGTGTTGTCATCTTATTGTGGGCAGCCGGCAGGGCCACTTTGCAATCCGTGTGCGTGGTATGAGTGTCACTAAAATGTGTCGGCTATATTTATTTGAATTAGCGAGCGTGAAAGCCGAGAACCGCAAATTCTAGTTTACACTTACAGACAGGAACAAGACAGTTAGTTCAAGGAGGAAACTACAATGAGACAATTCGGGATTTGGTGTAAATTGCATTGCGTTATTTATTGTCGTTTTATTCACAGGCCGACCAGAAATTTAGGTTGTGGTATTGCAGCATTGATCACTTTACACCAAATTTACCTTAAAAATATTCCAGTGACTTATTCTTTACCAGGATATAATTGAATGTACACATTTCCCGGATGAACACTTACTGCCATAGGAAGGTCTTAAAACCTCAATTGGAAGTATTTGTTCAGTTGTCTTTGGACATAAAAAGGCTTTCGAAACGCTCTCTATACCTCGGTTTGAGTCACATTGAAATGATAGGGTTACCATGGAATTCAGATACGTGAGTATTCGGCAAACTTGTATCCAAGTTCCAAGGTCGTTCTCTAACTGAAGAGGATCCTGTTGGTAAACAGCCTTTAACCAACATGATACCTGGAAATGTAGTTAGCAAGAAGAATATCGTACCATTGATGATAAGCATCTTCGCTATTCATCGAGCATGTGGTAAAAGTCTTACCTCCGGGTTCCCAGGAGTTGACTTGGTGGAGCTTCTTGTTCCTAGTTATAGTTTGCTTGTGTAGCTCTCTTCTGTTCAGGGTTCGAATTATCTTAACATAAATGAGATTGGCAAACCATTGCAAGCAGAAATCACTGATTCTATAAAGATTGAAAAAGTTTCCAACCACACTAGGGTGTTATAGGTGGCAATAACCAATACTCTTTGGCAGGTCAGGCTGTGCTTGCCGTTCCTCAGGTGACCACATAATTGCAGTACATGATCATGTGCATGTGATGTATCTGGGTGCATACCATGACGAATGAGAGCTGTCCAAGCTCCGGACAAACATATACGAAGACCGATTGTTGGTATTATTTAAGAATCTATCAAATGGTCTACATACTGCCAATGTATTCTTGCTAATGTTACCAGCGACAACAAACATGATGGAGCGTAGTAGCCAGAAGTATTTTGCATAACCGGTTAATGGTTACATCAAAAAATATCCCATTACAGTTCGTTGTAGAAGTGTGGTGATAGAAAATACAAAGCCATTTTTTCTCCCAATGGCGACGATAAGCAGAAGTAGTCCGCCCCCACTGGCAAGGTTTGAAAGTTGTTCGGAATTGTTCGCATCCACGAAACTCTAACAACGACATAGAGAAAGCAGCGTTTGCTGCTAGCCAAGAACAAGGATACATGGCATGATAATTGTTAGCAACACGATTTCTGGGCTTTCATATTGCTTCAAAAGTCTCTGGACACGTTTGGCGTCAGTCCAGTTACAAATAGTGAGGGAAATGTTCATGGCCATTATCGAAAGTCGTGTAGTATTCAGATTGGAACAGAAATTTAGTGGTATTTCAAAGTAGAATTACAAAAGGCCAAACTTATAAAGAGTGCGACTCACGGCACACAGCGACGATACATGTATAAATGGATCGTAATAGCTTCCAAATAGCTCGATTGATTTAAGTGGAAATGACGATATGTCAGTTAGAGAGAAAACAGTCAATATATCAATTTTTATAGATCTGTACGTAGACGTGACAACTGAGTGACGCCGAGATGTAAAACACAGAACACGTTTTCGTGCAAGCAACAAACATGCATGAGTGGTTCCGTTTTCGTTTATTTTGAATCCTTTGCTGTTGAATAGAGAGGTGACATTGGGCGTTAACGACCGGTAACGAACTAAGTATTGCCTGACAGTATGGTGGCACCTGCAGGGTTGTGCTTTTAAAATTCGCGCTCAATCGGTATGATTTGGCTTTTGAATGTTGTAGTTGTATGGGCATATTCTTCATACTGCTAACCAAGGGGTGAAGCCCATTCAAAACAAGTCGTCCGTGCTGGGTGCTGACATTTTGAATATTGCACGGAATTAATATTAGTTTGGGTGCTTGTATACACAACATAATGTCAATTCGATACAAACAATCCGCCAAAATATCAGTTGTTGGATGTTGGGTGCTATTGGGTGGTTAAATTTTGTCCTACCCATGGCCACACAACGCATGAAATGACACGTCAGTCGTCTTGATTTAAATAAACCGCCTCAATGAATACATATTTTCAACTAAGCGCGCATTGCATTATGGGAAAAAAGAGTATCTGAGCACAATGATCCAGGTACCTATTATTACACCTGGCCACCTTAACACATAAATCAATTTGTATCACTACCGATTAGTGTATATGCAAAGCGGCACCCACAGTATGTGGAAGAAGCGGAGGCAGCCATTTGCTTTCTATTGTTGGTATGTTTTCTTTGTGGTCGGCAAAACATGCGAGACGATGAATTTAAAGATTACGTAACGTTTTGCCTCTCTATCTATATAGAACCTCTTTGTTAGAAAATTCAGTAGACCATTGTGCAAATTGTGTTTGTAAACATCATCCATAACAGAGGGGCGGGGGACAAGGGGGCGGTGAATACTTATTGCCGATTTAATATCTTCTCATACGCCTAGCGCCTGCTTGTATGCTGAAAAGTGTTTTGGAACTTTCACTCATGTGGATGGTTGTTTCTGTACTCGTTTTAGAATTCTTTCCTTCCCGCAGTATTAGACTTTTAAAAATGCAACTCTCATACCGTAAAGGTTGAATTGCCATGCAACTCGTGTTTACAGAATGCAGTGTTTAACAAGTCTACCTGCTATGGTGTACACTGTTTTGTTTTGATTCGGTTAGAAGGTAGCAATTTCATCGGTTGCTTTATTGTTATGGTACACTATTAGCCAATCAAATTATCCTTACAACAGACTACCGTCCAGTAGGGCGCTTCCAGGGCCAAAGATAAAATTTACCTATGTTTATTTAGTGAAGCTGATATGGAAGGACTACAGAAACGTTGTTTATGAACAAAACCTTCTGTAGTTTTCATTTTCATTGGCCTTCATGGGTATGTGTCATAACTTAAAAAATTGCAGTTCATTAAAAAAATAAATTATGAGCTGTAAGTATTAAAATGGAAGTAGTAGGAGTTCTAGTAGGAGCCAATTAGCTAGTTGATTGCAAGATGAATTTTCTTTGTGCTATGGTCAGAAGCACAATCTCGGGAAGACTGTCATTTTAAGGACCCTTTGTTTACAAATAGTAGGTATTTTTGCCGAGAACGAGAATGAGCGAGGCAAGACAAATTAGCCGTAAAAGTTTGACTAATGTCGCACAAGTGGTCGGACGGTTGCTATCCATTCACTTCGGCACGACTGTAAACAAGAGTGTCATGGATGAAAACTCTGACAAGACACAATGAAGCATGCGATAAATAGCTATAAATGAATGACTTTTCAGAAAGCCTTTCTCCCTATGAAATTAGTTGTTCCCTTGACCTACAACACACTACAGCCTGTCTAACAAAAATTGACAATCGAAACCCGATTTTTTTCAATGATTTATATCTCAACATAAATAGTCGTATTGTACATCACATTAAAGAGAAAACTCAGGCTTTCCAGGATTTTTTGTTTCCATCTCATTTGCTTTTTCAATCGAGAGATAACTCCAGTTTCCTGCTGAACACAAACATCGAGTTTGTGCCACTTTCTGGTTGAGTGAAAACGGTGATATTTGTTAAACATAAGTTATTCACACTTGAGCAGATATGAAAGTCTTTAAAAAAGGATTAACTTCATAAAGAAACTCTAAAAGTTACTTAATGTGGAAGTTATGATCAGTAAGTTCTGGCTTTAAGATAAAGTGAATGACATTCGACATACGTTCTTTGTTAGAATAAACATGAGCGTACAGCCGGCGTACAACAACTGAGGAGTTTTTTATGGTCTTGAACTATCATGAAAGCAAATTCCAACCAACATTTTGATACTTTGCTTCCAAATTCAATTTTTATTAGTAAATGCACAAAGATAGTGCAATAATTCCTTAAACCATATCTTTGGATTGGAGTGTTTATTTTGGTTGCAATTACATTCCTTCTGGCATGATTTTAACAGATACCAATTTTGAAATAAATTCAACAGTTCCCTTTCATTGACGTGCAATCAATATTTGCAATTGTTTTATATGGAAAAAAGATATTTATCATTGAACTGATTATATTGACTATTAAAACTTGAATAATTAAAAATGTTAAAAATTCTTTTGTTTACTTAATCTGTGTTTTTGTTTCTCTTGTCGAGTTGCAATCTTTTGTTTGAGGTTTATCGACAGCATGTCATAACTTGGCAAGCAACTCTGTCCCATGTTCATAAAAGTGGCACAACAACGTTTTGGTGAATATCGATAAATTGAGTATATCTCTGGATTGCAAAGGGGCAAATAAGATAAAACAAACACACTGGGCCTGGAAAGCCTGGTCTTTGTTCTTTAATATTATGCCAAGTAAGAATGAATTATTTTGAAATTTCATATTGTTGCAGCACCAATTTTTTTTATTCTGATTGACGCATTTTTTTTCGCTCGAGACATGCTGTAAGTAAGCCAAAAAGGGTAAAAGCTTTAGTTCAATGTGGATCAACTAAACTGGCCCTTGTATGGAACCGTTATTTTTACATTTAGGGCAATCGACATTCACAGTAAGCAGCACAAAAACGAGCTTTCAAGCCCCATACATTCTCAGGTTTTGGATTTAACACCTCAAGTAATTTTGTGGTGTATCTTTGTTTACGACATAGATAAAAGAAGTCAATCAACGCGTGTACAGTGCAGAAAACAAAATAATAATAATAAAAAAAATAACTTAAAAATAATCTGTGGTGTAAAATTTTAAACACCATGGGTGTTAATTTAAGCACCCTCCTGGAATCAATAGGGGGCCGCACCCACTTAGATTTGCACAATTTAGCTCCTTGGTGTTACAATGTATGATAATGGCATGCTGTGTTAATTTTACACATGTAGGTGGTGTGTGTGGTTTTGTGTGGGGGGGGGGTCCATATGGACCCTAAAATCAGTTTTCGCGCGTTAGCCCGAAAACGCAAATGATGAGAGTCCGTTGCTTCTGCTAATTGTCAAGCTTTTTATGCGCATCTTCTGACGTGGCGAAGGAAATCGTTCGTGCGTTGCGGGGATTAATGCGCTTTACGGTTCCATATGGACCCCCCTTGCCACCAACGAGCATATGGCAAAAGTAATTTTTTTTCCCACATATTTTTAACTTTTGACCTTTGGTGGCTACTAATGTATGTGGACTTAAGCTACTATCACAAAAAATTATAATTGAATTAATTTTCATTAATGCTTCATTAACCAAGTATATGCCATTATGTATTTGATCGGTAACATATTTCCCTGTTCGGAAGAACAGCTATAGTAAAAACATTAATTTTTTATCTAACACCCCTATTTTTGCTAAACACAGTTCATGTTTACCTCGTATGTAGCGGCGTACGCGATTGGCCAATACGCGTCACGTGACCAGCGTTTATACATGGCTGCAGTGACGAACGCCGAAAGTGGTCAAAATTAATGCAATTTCAGGCCGAATACGATATTTAATTATTTAATTTTGTAAGTATTAGCAGAAAGTACGGTAAACATATGAACGTTGTTTATGCATGCCCTCTGGCAAAGCCCTCGGGTATAAACATAAATACTATGAATGAACCCCTAATTCACTGGATCCATTCTTAAATGTCCATGGCCCGATCGCTAATAGCCTCGTCCCCAGGGACCCCAGATATTATCAGAAGAAAGCTACTATTTTTCTCATTTACCCTGTGAAAATTTACGGCTAAAAGATGTATGGTTTGGAAGTTATAAACGAAAATGTGCCCCATTTTGGTCGACCAATATTAATTTCACACAGCACTCTATGGGGCTTACAAATCAGGTTTTTAGCCCTCACATCAAAACGGATTGAAATATCGGCGCGAAACTTTACAGATGGGGTTTTGGGGTGAAGTCCATTCTATCAAAATGAAAACTTCATATACTTAAATCGGGACACCCCCCTTTAACTTGAAACAACTACTAGTTACAATTTTAAGTGTATCATGTTAGATTTTGGCTGAAAATTGGCGATCACGAAAATCAATGTTTCGCCCCTAATTTAAGGTCGAATAATATTTTTGTGGGCCGCCAATATAGCTGGTAGGCTGGGACCCACTGGTCAAAAAGTCGCTTAGAAAATGTTGGACCTGGCTCAGAAAGATATACGAATTTTGACCTCAGATACGGTTAGTATATATCTTTGGATACCCCAAAAGTGCTGTTGTAAAATTATCTTTTCTTGTCCGGTGATGTGGTGGTGCTATAACATGAAGGGTATAAAATGATAAATGAAAAAGTAGCTGTGAAAACGGTGTTGGGGTAGGGGTATCATTTTACAGATATTCGGAGTTCTATGTATATCATAAGCGATTAAGACGTTTGCCATATAAGAATAATGATGATTGCAGACTGTCTTGGCGAACAAAATACAAAATGAAATTTAAAAAAATAGGCGGAAGAAATTAGGACAAATATTGAAATTATCTGTACAAAATAGGGTGCTTATTCTTCACAAATTTTGAATTATTCGAGATTTATCTGCTTTACGTCTGGCGAATGGATTTTTCTTTTAATATTGTGTCTTTACATGTTACACACGGTGGGTGGGGTCTAATTGAAATCCTAATTAATATTATAACGAATTTAAGATGTTCACATCGTTTCCTTTACTTGCTGTTACAAAAGGTTGTGATACAAACGTTTTGTCTATGCCGGATTACTTCAGATTGCAATGATTCGTAATAATTTTGAGATGTAGTTGCAGAGGGATGGGTGTATGGAGAAAATTAACCACCCCAAGAAGAAATAGCAACATACGCGAAATATCTAAATTAGGACAAATATCGAAATGATCTCTACAAAATAGGGTGCTTATTCTTCACAAATTTTGAATTATTCGAGATTTATCTGCTTTACGTCTGGCGAATGGATTTTTATTTCAAGCTGGTGTCTTTGACATGTTACACACGGTGGGTGGGGTTCTGAATTGAAATCCTATATCTAATATTATATAAGGAATTTAAGATGTTCAAATCGTTTCCTTTACTGCGTTACAAAAGGTTGGGATACCAAAACGTTTGTCTATGCCGGATTACTTCAGATTTCAATGATTCGTAATAATTTTGAGATTTGTAGTTGCCGCGTGATGGGTGTTATGGAGCAAAAAATTAACCACCCCAAGAAGAATAAGCAAACATACGCGAAATATCTAAATTAGGACAAATATCGAAAATGATCCTTACACAATTAGCGGTGCTTATTCTTCCTACAAATTTTGCTTTTATTCGAGGATTATCTGCTGACTTCTGGCGAATGGATGGTTCTTTAGCTTGTTTTTTTTTTTTTTTTTTCTGGTTGTCAAGGCGTTGGTTATTTACCCCTAAGCAAAAGTCCCAAATAATAGACGTTTTAATAGACTATTTTACATGTTAAACACGATGGGAGGGGTCTTATTTAAATCTTAATTAATATTATAAGGTATTTAAGATTTTGATATTGTTTCCTATTACTTGCTGTAACAAAAGGTTGATCTATGCCGGATTACTTCAGATTGCAGTCTCAGTCTCTGTCTGCAGAGCTGGTGTGATTCTTTGACAGTATTATGCAGCAGATACTTGTTGCCCAACAGAGCCTTGTTCATCAGCTTATGTGTGCGATGTTCACTCCGAAGCACTGCAGGTGCAATACCTGAAAGCACTGGTAGAAACTCAGATGGTGTGGGACGAAGGCAGCCAGCAATGGTTCTCATGGTCTCATTGAAAAATGTGTCCAGCTTTTTTGTATGAGAGCTATTGCACCATACTCGGACGGCATATTCAGCAGCGCTGTAGACTAGAGCCAGGGCGGTGGTGCGTAGAGTGGATGGACTAGCACCCCATGAAGATCCAGCAAGGGGGCACAGGAGGTTATTCCTCGAAGATACCTTTGTACATACTGACTCGAGATGCTGCCGATAAGTAAGCTGTCGATCAAGCTTCACTCCCAGATAAGTTGGTGTAGGATTTTATGGCAGAGGCGCTTCCTTGAGGTTGATTTGGAGCTGGCGATGAGCCTCTTTGGTGTTCAGATGAAAGGCAGTAGCGGTGGTCTTAGCTTCATTCACTCAGCTTGAGTCTCCAGGTCTTGAGATATGCTGCAAGTATGGCCATATCTGCAGTAAGTATACTTTCTACTTCAGTCCAGCTTCTGTCCGAGTGAAGTAGGGCAAGGTCGTCGGCGTAGCCATATTGTCTAGATGGTGTCTGAGGTAAGTCGCTGCTGATTATATACAAGTAAATAGCATAAGGTCCTAATACTGATCCTTGTGGGAATCCGTTCCTCAGACGACGCAGTCGACTAGCTCTGGCCCATCACTGGTCTTAGAACAACTGGCAAATGGTTGAAAGCATGTTACATAGAATTGTAAAAGGGGTGGACGATTCCGGGATGGTCCTGCGAAGTTTTAGGTCATTTGCTGCAGGAGGTCCACCAAGATGGGACGGCCTGCTTACGATGCTTTCAAAGCTCGCCTCCATATATCATTTGTGAGTTACAATCTGATGGCAGTGCTCCGGCCACGCGTGAAATCCTGTTCGTCAGGCAGGTGGGATTCGATTGCATGGTCCAGCCAGGCCAAGATCAGCGAGTTTGAAGGAAACACACAGTAGTGATATGGGGCAGTAGTCTTAGGGTTGTCACAGGCTTGTTTGGTTTGGAGGCGAGTGCGATGTGATGGTAGACCTCCTCAGATCGTGGGGAAGGATTGGTGCTAAGGTAAAATGTATATAATTCTGGAGCAATTCAAAACATTGTGGGCCACACAGTGCATCAGGAACGCCGTTGGTATATATCAGGGCCATGGGCCTTTCCACTCTTTTGTGGCGGTAGCAGAGGCAAGCTAATCTAGTGAGAAGGGTGTTGAAAGTGACCCGTCCACGCCGGGGCTCGACGACGAAGTTGCTGATCTCCATATACCAATTTTTTAACAGAGCGTGTGTGGATGTTATCAATAGACTTGATAACGTCAGTTGCGAGGAGGTGCTCAGCAATTGAGTTGGCAGACACAGCGGACACTGCGGATGGTGGAAACTCTGACGTGAGGCGGGTTTCGTGGTCTTCCAGGCCTTCCTGATAGACTGAGTGAAGTGTAAATTCCCTGGAGTTCCCGTCTCCTCCCAGCCGCTCACGACGTTTCCTTTCCAAGCAGTTTGTCAAGAGTTGTTCTGAGAGGTCTTAGATGGCGCCTCTTCCCCGGGTTCAGAATAAAATTGTGAGTGCATCACATTCTCATCCGAGTATGGGATTATAAGTTCGACGACTTCCACGCGTAATGTCTTCTTTGCTATCTTGATAAAGAGTTAACTAGTACTGTGTTGTAAGAATTCTCCAGGTTGGAGGAGGTTCCCGGGAGGAGGGTCGGTAGTTGGGCCACTTCTGAATCCACCAGATGGTGAATATATATATATATATATATATATATATATATCTATAATATATATATGTATATATATAATATTATATATAAATATGGTCAAGCAACTCTCACTAGGATCGTAGCCAGGATTTATGGGGGTGATTTAGATTTGGGGGCTGATTTCAGGGGTGATAAAATTAATAAATGTGCAGATTTTTTTCGGACATTTCATGTGTCAGGAGTCATTTTGAGTTATTTTAATCACTTTGGGGTGATTTTTGCCCATTATTTCGGGGTGACGCTACTCGCACACCTCCTGAATGCTATAGTTGCACAGAAGCGACAAACCTTCTGCAAATATTGAGCCTAAATCGGTCAAAATTTTTCCGGGTGTACTGTAAATGCCGAAAATCGTGCAACCCGTAGTATCACCTTAAAATTGAAAACTCCAAAAGACTCCCTAGCAAGTGGGCGGGAAATTTAGGAGGGGGCCTTATTTACGCAGGGGGAATGGAGAATTTGAGCTAAGGGAATACTAAAAAAAATTGTAAACAATAGGTGCGAATAAACATTTGATCAGGTGCGGGGACGGAACTTTTAATGGAAATATCTCATAAAATCAAGGGGATGCCAACATTTTTGAACGAAAGCGAAGGAGGAATGCGAATTTTTTGCGACAAAACAGTAAAACTCATCATTCCTACCACTGGCGTAAATAAATGACCGCGCCCTTATAAAAATAGACAAACATGGGACATAAAAAAGTCATGCTATAGGATGCTATAATATTAATAACAATAACAAAATTCATCATTCAGCTTCAGACGGGTAGGAAAGTGACATGCTCGAACATGTGTACGATCTTAGTAATGTATTAAATTCAGTACGGAAAAGAAAGTGTTTGACCTTTGACCCTTGTTTAAGGAATGTTTATGGAGAACAAAGACAAAAAAGTTACAAATATGTGTTGAAAACTATTATATTAGCACTTTATAGTACCACTTGTCCGCACTTTCATAAGATACTCTTGCAATACTCCTGATTGTTAGCTCAACTTCAAAAATTGACCACAATTCAGGTGCACTGACCTTTTATCTAAAACAGGCCAGTTCGCAGCTGGACCAAGAAATTCGGATTTTACAACAGCACTTTTCAATACACAAACATGTATTAAATTGAAAATGACACTCAAAAATGGATACCTTTCGATGCCATGTCTTTAATTTTTCAGGCCGTGGGTGTCCCTCACTAGGCTGGGACCCACTGGTCAAAAATTCGCTTAGAAAAGGTTGGACCTGGCCCAGAAACAATTATACGAATTTGACCTCAGATACGGTTAGTATATATCTTTGGATACTCCAAAATTGCTGTTGTAAAATTATCTTTTATTGTCCGGTGATGTGGTGGTGCTATAACGTGAAGGTTATAAAAATGCTAAATGCAAAAGTAGCTAAGAAAGCAGTTTTAAGGGTAGGGTATCATATAACAGATAATCGGAGTTATATGTATATCATAAGCGATTAAGACATTTGCCATATAAGAATAATGATGATTAGAGTCTATCTTGGCGAAAAAAAAGTTCAAAATAATATTTTAAAAAATAGACGGAAGAAATTAGGATAAAATATCGAAATGATCTCTACAAAATAGGGTGCTTATTCTTCACAAAATTTTGAATTATTCGAGATTATCTGCTTTACGTCTGGCGAATGGATTTTTCTTTTAATATTGTGTCTTGTAATTAATTTTGTTATTAAATTTATCCACAATTTATCCAATAGTCCCAATAATAGACATTTCAATAGACTATGTTACACACATGGTGATGGGGGTCTAATTGAAATCGTAATTAATATTATAACGTATTTTTAAGATTTTCATATTGTTTCCTTTTACTTGCTGCAACGAAAGATTGTGATACAAACGTTTTGTCTATGCCGGATTACTTCAGATTGCAATGATTCGTAATCATTTTGAGATGCAGTGGCAGGGGGATGGGGGGGGGGGTATGAAGGAAATTAACCACGGTTCAAGGAATTCAAAAAGATAGGGCACTTATTGAGGATGTGATTCGCAGTCTGTGATGGAGAACCACATTGGCAGGCTGGAGATGGTCGCAGCCCACATCGGTGCATATTGCTGTTGAAACGACCGACTCCTGTGCGAATCCGGTTCAAGGTCACGCATTTCTTGCGTGGATGATTGCTACCAGGTGGGAGTTCTGCCATAGGTGTGTTAGTGAATTGGTCTGGTCTTGGAGTATCTAGCCATGCTGTGTTCCATATCTGTTAGCTGTTGAATGGGGAGCTGGAGAGTTTAGCAACGTGTTAACAGAAATGTTGACGAGAGCCCAGTCTCTGTCTGTCGAGCTGGTGTGATTCTTTGACAGTGTTATGCAGCAGGTGCTTGTTTTCCTAACAGAGCCTTATGCACGAGTTTGTGCGTGTGGTGTTCTCTCCGAATTGAGCACTGCAGGTACAATGCCTAATAAAGCACTGGTAGAAACTCAGATGGAGTGGGACGAAGGCAGCCAGTAATGGTTCGTTGAGTACTGTGTCCAGCTTCTTTGTGTAAGACTGGGAGCTATTGCACCATGCTGGGGCCATGAGGATCCAACAAGGCGGCACAGGAGGTTATTCCTCGAAGATACCTTTGCGCATACTGACTCGAGGTACCGATATCCAATCTGATGGACAGTGCTCCGGTCACGGCGAAATCCTGCTTGTTCATCAGGAAGATGGGGTTCGACGACAGGCTCCAGGCGGGCCAGGATCATCCTCTCAAGGAGTTTGAAGGAAACACACAGTAGTGATATTGGGTGGTAGTTCTTGGGGTTGTCAACAGGTTGTTTGGTTTGGGGAGTGCGATGATAGTAGCGATCCTCCAGATCTTGGGTAAGGACTGGTTGGTAAGGCAACATGTGTAGAACCGTCCTGGAACTATTCATTACATCGTGGGCTGCAGTGCATCAGGAACTCCGCTGGTATGTTATCAGGCCCCTGGGATTTTGCACTCTTTAGTTGGCTGATAACAGAGGTGAGCTCGTGTAGTGAGGATGTTGAAAGTGACCCGTCCACGCCCGGAGCTCGACGAAGTTTGGTGATCTCTTTTTTAACAGAGCGAGTGTGATCTTATCAATATCCTTGAAAAGACCATTTTCGAGGGGTTGCCCAACAATTGAGTTGGCAGACACAGGGCATTTCGATGGTTTGGAAACTCTGCCGGTGAGGCGGTTTATAATCTTATAATCTTCCAGGCCTTCCTGCTGTAATGAGTGAAGTACATTCCCTGGACCGTCTCCTTCCAGCGCTCACGACATTTCCTGTCCAAGCAGTTTTTCAGATCTGAAGCCTTGGATGTCGCTTCTCCCCCGGGTTCAGAATTCAAGAAATCATTGTAAAGAGCATCACATTCCTCATCCCAGGATGGGATATAACTGCGACGATATCCACGTGGGATGGTCTTCTTTGCTATCTTAATAAAGAGTTTACATAGTTTGGTGTAAGAATTGTCCAGGTTGGAGGAGGTTGGTGTCGGAAGATTGGACACTTCTGAATCCACCAGGTTCTTTAACTGGTCCCAGTCTGCCTTGCGGAAGTGCCACCTTTTCACTGGATTTGTTGGTACAGACTTAGCCAGGCTCTCCTGAGCGATCAGTGATGGTCTATGTTGAGACTTCGGAAAGCGGTCGAGAGCAGTACGGTGAACAGAAATGGCGTCCATATTTACGAATGCAAGGTCGGGATTTGAGGTTGTGTTCCACCTTCCAGAGTAGAAACTGCCTGGTTGCTTGGGGTCGTATAACAGTTGTACGCCAGAGTTGGAAGCCCAGTCCTCTAGGGTGGACCCGTCAGGGTTGGTATTCCTGTAGCCCCAGGTAATGCTATGACAGTTGAAGTCACCGGGGTAGATGCAAGGTGCACCATAGGTATAGAGAATCTGCTTGAAGCCGGAAGTTAGGTGGCTTGTAGACATTGATGACGCGGACATCTACAGTTTGGGTCGTTCCCATTCCAGGGTGGAAACTGCAGGTGAGGTTTCAATATGTTTCCATTGAGCTGTGTTTCTGACAATGGTGGCAATCCCATGGGTAGCGCTCTCGGTGTGTGCAGCTAGGGTATAGCCGCAAATTTTCAAGATGGAACTGTCAGTTGTGTGTGTGTCTGTTGGAGGAGAAATAGCAGTGACTTGTGCGTTTGTGTAGATGGATAGTGATTGTGGGTACCGATGGGGAGCATGTGCAGCTATTGATTTCCTATATGGTTAGGCCTATATTTTGTTAATAAGATAAGACTTTTAAACGAAATTCAAGCAAAGTGAAAAAGTGATTCTTTTCGTACTAGAGGACAGAAGTTCCTCTTTTGTCGTACGGTGGCGGTTTGTTTTAACTGTAGATTGATTCAGTATTTCTAAGGCGAGGACTTGTATGATCTATGCACAACGTCGCCAACACATTACATTTACTATCGTATTTTATTCAGCTGAGAACACGCCAATTGAAAAATTCATTCCATGGCCTATACCATGAAATGAGCATAAAAGAAACAAAACGTGGCTTTCATTTTGAAGATTATGAATTTTAATTTATTTAAATAACTAAAATTGAATTTTATAAGTCTGAAGTGTGAAAATGAAAACTAATTAGTAGGGACCCACGGCCTCAAATTGGAGGACCTGGCTCGGAAAGATATACGATTTTTGAGTCAGATTCATTTAATACCATGTTTGGGAGATATGGAAAAGTTTGCTGTTGTTAAAAAAGTCTGAATTTCTTGCCCAGCTGCAGTACTGGCCTGTTTTAGATAAACGGTTAGTGCACCTGAAGATTGTGTCAATGTTTTAGGGTTGGCGGTAACAAATTCTAGGATTATTGCTTATGTATCTTATGAAAGGGCGGACAAAGTGTAATATCAAGTTGCTCATACAACAGTACAACACATATTTTTAATTTTTTTTGTTCGTTTTATTCACCTTACACACCAAGGTTCAAAGTCAATATGCGTTCTTTTCCGTATGAATTTTAATACATTACTAATTCATACACTCACAGCCCAAATTGGTAATCAGAGCATGTGACTAAGTTCAGACTATCCCCAGTTAGCCTGGCTTGACCTGACAAGAATACGCCCGTCACAACACTTGTTTATGTCCAAAGGAACTTCAACAAATGACTAACGAAAAAAAAATAGCTTGTAAGTCCCAAGCCGGACTAGCACCCAGATGAAATTTTCAGGTGTCGACTAAAGGCTGGGACCACTTTACCCAACTTGATTATGCCTAGTCTCAAATCAAAAATTGTCATTCTCGCGGGACTAACACATGTTGATAATTTTGCTGGACTAAAATGGCAAAAATTACCACCATGACTAACAGAGCCGTAGGAGTAATAACCGAAAACATTTTGATGGGGCTCAAACGTGTTTACCGTTCAACACTCAAGCACTGCTGCACCATGCCGTCGAAATTGTGTGTCGTCGAATAGCTCGGCTCGGCTTGGCTTTCAAGGTTGAAAAGGCAGATTAAAACTCCAGATATCCTCGTGATCGTCATGGAAGGTGACTAAGTGAGGTTAAATGAATTAATTATTTATGCCAAGTAGCTGCAGCAAGAGTGTCCTAAAAATGACGTGAAAATGTGATTGTACGTACGGTAATGGTTATGCATCTGCACTTAGATAGTACGGTGCATGGTGATTAAAGCTACATAACATGTACATGGCGCATGGAATGGTCGTGATTGTTAGCGGCCATAAGATTATACATTCACGTTAGGAGCGTCAGAGCGGGGATTAGAGTTACTTATTTTGTAATTTCGGACATTTCCTCATTTAATGAAGTTTCAGGTGCTTGCGTCATCTTGTCTCTCAGCTGTATACATAGAGGCTGGCACCGCCATTGTAATTGACCCAATCACCGGTAGGCCTAAGGGAGGATTGATCAACATGGCTGACCTGCAGTTAATATGAATGTGAGCTAGGCTAGGATTATTGCTGGATTAGAAAACTTTGCGGACGTGTACTGTTTTTCGTGAGCGTTAGCCGCGTAGCCATAAATTGGACAACAAAAGCACGAACCGCCGTGAAATCGCGCCGGTGATTGGTGAGCTCTTGCGTATCGAACTGCGTTGTAGGCCTATGATGGCGTCGACATACGTGCGGGGGCGATGCATTTACGCGCCACAAAATAAATCCAGCAAATAAATAGTGTCTATAAAATCGAGACTGGCGCCACTCCCCTTCCCTTGTAAGGATACTAAAATATGCGAAGTTACCGTGCTGATAATTTTGTACAAGCATTCGAACATCTTGCGCAGAAGCTGACGCGAGCAACGGGAGTTTAGAGTAGGGTTGATTAATTTCCTACACGGGTAATTATATTTTGTTGGTAATATTTAAATGACCTTTAAACTTCTAAAACGTAGGGCCTATCCACATGGCGTAACAGGCGGGGGGGGGGGGGGGGGGCAGGTCAGGTTGCCCCCTTGACGACTGGCCGGGAAAAAATTTGTCAAAATATGCAATCAGCCGTTTTTTTAGCCTCGGACGGGAAAAATGGCCTTCTGGGACCCCCTGAGAGGGAAAATTCCAAGAAGGGAAATTTGCCCCATCAGAGCAGGCAAGCCTTTATGCCACTGGGCCCATACCTGGAATGGTACATCAGCAGTGTGTATAGTGATGCAATTGAGGGGGCAGGTATACATTTGTCTCCCTCCCCCACCCCTCTCAAAATTTAACAACTATAGTAAGTAAATTAAAAATCGGTGTGAAATATATTTTATCAGACCAATTATTTTTTCCCATGATTTTCAGGTTTTTTTCCAAAGGGGATTTTGTTATATAACTAGCTGAATTATTGCTACATAATAATAAAACCAAAAAACAAAAAATTACATTTGGTAAAAATGGTCTATATGATTCCAAAATGTTATAGCGTAAACTTACTTTTTGATTTCACCTTCTCCCTTCCTGCCACCTTTTAATGATGTGCACATTGAGTGACAATGATATCAGCTTCATTAGTCAAGATGTTCTGACTAGGTTAACAACATTAGGTCATTTGGTAATAGTCAGCTCCCCAGACTAGCTTCAAAATGGTAGGGGACAATTGACATGGATAAGCCAATAAGTAGTCGGGTCAAAAATTTTATTAGTCAAAGTACTCAGTCATTCATGAGGACTAGTTAATGCTAGTCATGTGTGACTGACTAGCACCATGACTAGAATAGGAACTAGTAAGGCAAGACAGGATAATTAAATATTAGTTGAGACAATTGACTAAAATGGCCATTCAGTCTTACTGACACATCTGTGCTTAATTTTTTTTTAGTCAGGAACCAATTTGGGCGTGCGTGCTACACAAAAAGTTCGATAGGTCACTTCCTTACACGTCTGAAATGAATGATGCATTTACGTTTAGTGCTTCGGTTTAAACAATTCTATAGTTGAGTTTATTTCCCATGTTGTATATGTTACTAACACCACTTTCCCCTTTACCCTACTTCCTCTCCTTCTCTCTACCCCTTTCCTTCCCCCGCCCATCTATTTTGACTCCCTTCCTTCCATTTCTCCTTGCACTCCCTCCACCTCTCCTCCTTTCCCTTTTAGCTTTCTTTATCCTCTATCTCTTCTCTCCTCCTCCTTCCCCCTTCTCGTCCACCTCCTTCCTCCTCCCATGCTTTCCTTTGGCTTCTCCTTTTTTACTTCTCCCCATCCCCCTCCCCTCTGTCCGGATCCCGTCGTCCACCATCCCCTTCCACCGCCTCCACACCCTTGCCCCACCTTTTCCCTTCTCGCTGCTATCTCACACCCACGTACTCTTTTCCTTGTCCCTAATTTTTTTGGTTCTCACATCATCCCTTCCTATCCCGGTTCCCCTGTGCACCGTCTTCCATTTTGCACACCCCTCGCCCTTGTTCCCGATTACCCTCCACTCGTCTCTTACATGGGTTGGATTATTTTTGCGGGAGCGGTAATTATTTAGCCAGGGGAGAAATGGAAGATTTTAACTGTTCAGCAAATAGTCTGGCAAAATATGTTGGCATTCACCCTATTTATTCGTTTTTCATTAAAAGTTCACATTCCCCACCTCTCCTTGTTTATAAGACTTCATATTCGTACCTCTAGCTTACAATTTCTTTGGAGTCCCCTATTACAATCCTCCATTCCGGCGTAACAACTTGCCCCATCCAAATGTGCGCCCACTGCTACGGGGAGTTCTTTTGGAGTTAATGTTAAGGTTGAATGCATGCAGGGTTACACGGATTTTTGGCATTTAAGAACACCCGGAAATATTTGTCCGATTTAGGTCAATATGGGCAGAAGGTCTGTCTGTGCAAAACATACAGGGTGTAGAAAGAAGTACCCGCCCAGAAATGGTACTTTTTGCTTATTGACCAATCTTATCCTTGTTTAGATTATATTGTGAGACTATGTACTTTTTCGAACATATGGTGAAAAGGACAAAATGAAAACGCCGCATTAAAATACCAAAAATGGACGATTTCCATAAAATTGATTGCAAACCATTTATCACGGGCTAGCAAGTAGCAGAGGCTAACATGATTGGAATTCTTATGTAGTACTCTAAAGGCAGTTCAAATCTGTGAACAAAGTTAAAGAAACTGATTTCAATGAGTTTTGGTAGTATGAGGGTCCAACATTACCCAAAAAAAGTGACTTATGTAGGGGGTGGGGGGGAAATTGGTTTTCGGGAGTCAAAGGTAATAACAGGGGTCAAATTTTGAAATGATCCAACATGATGAAAAGTATACCAAGTTAATAGTTTAATCATAAGGATTCCAAAAGGTTAGATTTACTATCTGCGGCCTAAAAACAGCACAAAATCAATAAAGGGTAATTTTTCAGTTGTAAGGGGTCAAATATCTAAAATAATCCGATTTTGGATAAAAAATGGTGAAATTGATAGAGAAGCTCATAGGATAAAATATGGAATAGTTTGATTGTCTTTCAGGCATTGCACCTGCAATGCTTCGGAGATGAACATCACACATACATAACTGGTAAAACAACTCTGTTGGACAACCACGCACTGGCTGCATCATAGCTGTCAAAGAATCACACCAGCTCGGCAGACAGAGATGCGCTATCGTCGACCTTTCTGTTGAAACGCTGCTAAACTCTCCAAATCCCCATTCAAACATCTTACAGACATGGAACACGGCTCTGGCCTAGATACCCCCAAGACCCAGCACCAATTTAACTAGTCACCACCTATGGACAGAACTCCATCCTGACGCAAGGAAGAGTCACCGTGAACAGGAGTTGCACAGGAGGGTCGTTTCGACAGCATATGCCACCGATTGGGTAGCCATCTCCAGCTTGCCAATGCGGCTCTTCACCACAGATTGCATATCACATTGTCAATGAGCGCCACTACCTTCGTCCAGGTGGATATAGACCTCTCAAACGCCAATCAATAAATGAGTGAGGCGGCTCCACCAATCACCACATTAGTGCTGCCGCATACACACAAGAAGAAGAAGATTATATTCCACTAAGGTCGTGGGTTCGAGTCCCACTGAGGGCCACGGTGTGGTGCCCTGAGAAGGCGCTTTACCTCAATTTACTGCCACTCCCACCCAGGTGTTGATAAAAGGGTACAAGGTTATACCAATGGGGAAAGTACACAGACTCGCTGTGGCGGGAGGAGGTCGGCGAAACCACCACAGCAAAATATAATACGGAGGGAGTCTGGCGAAAACGCTAAGAAAAGAGAGAGGGCACTCCGCGCCGCACGAGCTTGCTCGGCACGACAATTTATTTACAGTTGATAAAAACCGCCAAGTCGGGAATTTCTAGGGCGATCCGAACTCAATGCATCTTGCAAAAAATGGACAAATAGTGCATCATTAAACCCATAAAAGTATTGTCTAATTGGGATGGGCAAAAGCACGCATAGGTAGGGAAGTGGAGTCATAGGATCTCTCGGATTTGCCCATGTCGTGGGGCAATATGGGGACCACCCCGTTATTTGAAAAGAGGGGGTAAATGTAAAACTCACATAGATCCACGTATATGGCAAGCCATAACGCCCATAACGTATTGCTCCAACGCGTTGATTCGGACATGTGTCGTATTGCCCGTCCAATGGTTCTACATAGGAAGTTAGGGTGGCCTATCCCAGATCAGAATAACAAAGTATCCAGCCAGCCTGGAGCCATTTTGGACTTAGATGTAGCTAGAATTTGATACATGGACTCATAAATGGGTAAGTCAGTTGATATATGTTGCAATGGGTAAAAACCTCCCGGAACGAGGCTTCGGAGAAAATAGGATGTTTAATAGGTCACTGACACTGACTTTAACGTGTCAAAATAGATCGAATCAATCTAGTGCGGTCTCGTCAATCAGGAGGTCACGCCAACAGCGTTATTTCTGTACACGAGAGGACAATACAATGCTAGTGACTCAATAACTGGTCGAAAAAACGCTATGGAAATGTCTTGATTTGAGGTCAAAAATTACCTGAATTCATTATATAATCATATTATTGTTTGCGGAATGCAACTACAGATCTACGTTGGTCCAATATGACGTGAAAGGGGGCCATTCGGTCACCGAAAAATGGGAATTTGATTTTCTAACCCAATGCTGTTTTGCCGAATAACCAATATGTTATTACTTAGGTATTAATGAGTAACCTTTAGACCAATCCAACCAAAAAAACGTTTCCACTTTCGCCAGAGTGATTTATTTTGTAATGAGGGGCAAATAAAGCTCCATCAGTTATGTGACCTCTCAGACAAAAGGGGTTTTTAGAATCCAAACTTCATCTGTAAAATCTGCGAAGTATTTTGTACTCCCTTCTTATATATTCAGAAAGGACATTGGTGTTGGACTTACAACAATGTTGGTAATTAGAAGTAACATGCAAAACATACTTGTAATTAACAAATTATCTCAATAAGTACGGTACGGTTGGACATGGTGGTTTACCGTGTGTGACATCTCCATTGTTATTGTGCACCAAAAATGAAGTTTGTAATAAAATCTGGTGATTTCCATAATCTCAACTATTTCAAACACTTTCATTACAATTCATCAGTAGTAACGGGCAATCAGCAATACTACTCCTGGTATGGAGATTCCTGTGTTGAAATAGTGCAACTTCCTCCAACAATTCAAAAGACAAATTGGAAATCAAGTTTAAAACCAGTCTTTATTAAAATTAATGTTGTTTCTTGTTTATAATGAGCAGCTTCATATTTAACTGATAATAAAAAGTTAACACTGCTCCCTTTTTCAGTATGATCAGAAATTATGTCCTTAAATACTAAAATGTGCGGGCCGGTCACGTGGGGACAGTAATCAACTCATCAATAACTTTTTGAAAGAGGAAAAGATCTAAGCAGTTTATTTTGTATAGTGGAAGGTACATATTAAAATGCTTTTGACATGAAATAGTGACCATTACTGAGACAGGTTTTCTCAATAATAAAAACTCTTGGTATTTTGGTCACGTGTGTGACATAACAAAGTCAATGATATTCTTTGTTAATGTACTGTCTTGCCTATATTTTTTATTTTCAACATAATTGAAAATGAAGTCCATGCAAACTTTAGGCAGTATTTCAAACAAAAATGAAAGCTATAAATAAAAACTAAGAGCAAAAATGGTTTAAAATCTCACTTTTATTTCCCAAAAATAAAGACGTTCATTTCTGAACTAAGGGTGTGAGTGGAATATGTTTGAAAATTCATGAGGAAACTTGGAAGGATGGTTAATGGATAATGTAAAGAAATTGGTGACAAAAAAGGTTACTTTTTTGAAGAATGGCCCAAGGGTGTTTGGGGTTAAAAAACAAGGAATTAAAAGCGAAAATTTAACTTTGAAAAAGCGTGGTCTATGAAGTGAATAGAAATCCACCAATTTTAACGATCCCAAATTCCTAATGAATGTGTGCTACAAAAAAACGGGTGTCAGTGTTACTCTATCTCTTTAAGAGCGAAGACCACGGAAAATGTAAACCTTACATTTACTGGCATCACGATGAATCCCGTATGCTTCTAACGTGGGCGTGATTTCATCGATTTGAATCAGACGGT
>JAMKCH010027106.1:0-26891 GCA_023653785.1 Ophioderma brevispina
AGTTTTCAAAGTCACCCTGTTTAAGGTACCAAAATAAACATCGTATGCCTACGGGGGGGAGTAGTCTCTGCCACAGCCTGCGTATCGCTGCTCTGTAGACTCCGTGGAGGCAAATATACAGTCTTGTCAAGAAGAGATATAGCAAGGTTTCTGATTGGCTATCTTACCCCCGGGATCCTACCCGATGATTTTTGTTTTATCAGGGAGCTTGCTTGACCTGTAAGGTAGTCTCATTCTCAACCGATACCGTAGGAGTGATACTGAGACTACTTAAAATCTCGAGCTATACGACATTGACAGCAATTGACTTCCGGATCAAACACGAAACATGAATAGGAGGGAGTTCAGTTTGAAAATCATTTGGGGTTCCCTTGGGTGGTCGTGTTACAAAAATGCCTTGGTATATTTGGGGTTAAGCAAGAATCACTTTTCGAAAGTATTTTTAAAACCAATGAAGAGGTTAGAGGTCATTAAGGTCACCGTCATATGGTATGTGAGGTCCCTCTCTTGTAATGGTTGTGACCAAGTCTGGAGGTTAAAGGCGTGAAGACTCTATGTTTTATACTTTGTTAAAAAACACCAGAAAAATCTGTTCCAACTGCCCAGCAGGGAACCGAAGGATGGATCCGAAAGGATAAGTCAAGAGTCACTAAAACAGAAAAAAATGGCAACAGCAAATAAAGTGACTCAACAATCAACATCCAATGGTAGGAAAACAATTAAAACAATATGAAAAAAGAGTGGTTCCTTCGGGAATCGAACCCGGGACCTCTCGCACCCCAATCCCTTGATAACCCATACCAAGCACCCGGGGGTGCATGTCATATATTTCCTGGACGCGCGATGGGTGGAATTCGCGACCGAAGCAGAGGTATATGGGGCCCAATGGAAATGAGCCTATAGGGACGTGCCGCAAACATGGGTTGCGAATTTGACCCATTTGGTATATCAATGTGTCCTTTTTTGTGTGTAAAATTGCGGTATATTTATGGGTATACCCGCACAAATCGGTACATCAATCGGTCCTAATGCTGCATTGGATGGTACCGGTCGCAAATATTCGAATTCTAGTACATAGAGATTGGTGATCGGTGACCGATGTAAGGAATTTGAGAGTCCCCTGTAACTAAGTGTCCTAGCTCCTATAGAAAGTCTACGGAATAAACCGCGACCTCGTAAATGAGACTGTGAACCACTGATGCGTATACCGTTGAAACACAGTTACAATGGCCACGGAGTTACAATGGCCACGGACACTCGATCACCCGGACGCTAAAAATCCCTAAAATTCCCATCACCATCTTTTAACTCACCTGAGAACGGTTATATTTTTGAGAGGGAGTGGGATTTCGTAGCCATATGTTAGTAATTGACAATTTAATAAAATAGGTCTTCAAACACAAATAAATGAGCTTGTGCACAAATGATCTTAAATTATATATATAAACAGTTTAATGATCGTTGCCTTGATTGGTTCAATGAATTGGTATGTCCAAAACGAATACACAATCAAAATTACACCATACACACACTTTATAAGATATTACTTAAGAGTGTCCTGTGTTAAAGCTTTGCAGTTCACGATGATATGTCCTCACAGCGAGACTCCAAAATGACAGCGCAAAGTCACATAAATAATCCTCAGGTAATATTCCTTTGGAATCTCCCTCATTCCTGAGAAACTTTTGTCCAGGCAGTTCAAGTCGAAAGGTTAACTAATTCCCTCGACGACACTCTTCAACAGTATAGTCAGTCCAAGATAAATCACCACGATTTCTAGCTGTCCACACTTTGGGAATCTTATTTGATTCCCAGCACTTTCGGCTTCAAGACGACGTTAAGAAAATTACAACGCAACTCCTCTCAACCTGGAATTATATACCCTTGGCACTAGGTACTTTGAACACAGGTCTTCCTCTCAATGCAGAGTAAAACTATCTATCTTCTAGCGACTTGTTAGTGTGGATGCTGGCAGAGAGTCCTTCCAGTGTAGTATTTACCTTCTAACATACTCATTACATCATTTCACATATATAAACTTTATGGGGAATCCCCCAGGTCATGCAACTTTTTGATCTTAGCATAAACAAGTTGGGGAATTCCCCATTCCCTTATTGTGCAATCTTAACAGTTGCTTGTGCATAAAAAAACAACTCTAGGGAATCCGTTTCTCTCTCTTAATTATAGTAAACAAGTACTTTTCCCGTGAGACTCTTTTCCAAATCAAATTGAGCAATAATATTTTTCAAAGTTTAATCAGAAAAATGAGGCCATATACAGTACCGTTTTTGGTGTTAAAGAATTTTAAGCGTTGTCGTAATATTTCCATCGGAGTTGGTAGTTTTCAGCGGAGTTTCATTGTTATCTAGATACAGAATAATTCAAAACCCATCCTAGCTTTCGCCAGCCGGGTGAGCTTTGCTGGTATCCAGCCTATGCTTTTATTCCGTCAAAAACGCGACGGTACCAAAAGTCGTTCAAATTCCCTTTGATACCCTTGGCTGCTGAAAGGAGGGTGTCGAGTGCTAATTGTGTAAACACTTATTTCAATACGGAATAAATCGAGATCTCTCGTCATAAGGCGCAGTTCACACTCCGTAAAAACCGTTTTACCCAATTTTGGCACTCGCCATGTGTTTAAATACATTCATTAAAAACGAGCAGACTGGCGCGGCCTTCTGAGTGTCGAAAATCAGGCCCTCTTGGACTTCCGGGTCAAATTCACCTAATTGTGTGACTCTATGGTGATACGCCAAATATCTGAGCGTTCAATAATGCACAGTTGCGTTGCGTTTTGCTTTGTCGCCAACCAGGTCAAAATAAACAATTTTGACAATCAATGGAAGTCCTTGTTAAAAAGTGTTCATTTTTTATAAACTTTGCCCACAAATTAAAAACGCATTCTGTGCATTTCAGATTACATGCAAACTACTTTCTTTTACCTTGGAAAATCCTGTCCGAATTAGGCAGCTATCATTATTGTCAATAACTAAGAGCAGTAATCTACTATATTTGGACATACTTTAGGCAATTGAGTATTGTGTTTCCATTTTGCTGGGGGCAAGGAACGTAGTTTATATTTTTTCCCCCAAACAAATATTTTAAGTATATTTTTTCCAAGGGATCAATTTCCAACACCATCATTTTGTGCAATATGTTGGCAAGTCCAAGAGTGTTTTTATTAATTGATTTGGTGTATATTTTCAATTAAACGGTAAAAATTACTTGAAAAATTTAAATAATGATGATTCAATAAAATAATGTCATGTTTCTATTTCAAACAAATAATCTTATTAATTCAAACTAAAATATCTCTATTTTTTTCAAAACCTTTCAAAAATTGAGAAACATTGTGGAAGTGAGTCTAGAATCAACGTCTCACAGACAGTCTTCAACATAGCGGCTGACGCCTGATACTTTCCTACAATCATGGGCATAGCTACCAATATTTTAAAAATCAGGATAAAATAACAATGATAGCTTTATCATTAATAGTCTTTGCATATCATCATATTTATATTTGGCTCAATTCCGACATTTGTTGTACCTTTTTCCTTCAAATGAAAGATGCTAAATAATGCATGGCTCCAGTTTGAGCGCAAGAAGTCTTTAAGTCCAAAACCTAAGATTGCTTATTTTATCATAAAAATTATCCAAGAATATTTTTTATCAACCCTATGGTTTCTGAAGTTTTTGTAGCAGCAATTCGGCAACATTTGAAGCTCAAACCTCATTCAACACTTATCGCCAGCATATTTTAAAAACTTCAAGGCTCGTAACTCAAAAATGGCCAAAATGGACTTGCCGACATCTTGTCCCGTCAGTCTTTATTGAAAACGGGTGCAGGTCGAGTTCCGACGTGTCATTTTTCGAACGGTTTTGTTCCGAAAGGTTATTACTCCGACAGTCTTTATTCCGAAAGGTATTTACTTCGAACGGTAATTCTCCGAAATTCTATTTCTCCGATGGTAAATTCATCCGAACTGCAATTGTCCGAAAGGTCATTATTCCGAAATCCAAAAAAAGGGTCATTGCTCCAAAGGTTTTTATTCCGAAAGGTCGATATTCCGAAATTCGGAGAAACGACCTTTCGTATATTGACCTTTCTGAATAAACACTTTCGGATCAATAACTTTCGGCTTAATGACCCTTATTTCATTTTCGGATAAAACCCTCGAAATAACATCTTTCGGAGCAACGACCCTGCGGAGAAATGATCGATCGGAGTAAAAACCTTTTTCGGATATGAATCGTTATTTCGGAGAAAACGACCTTTCGGAGTATTGAACTTCGGACTAATGACGGCCTTCGGAACAAAACCTTTCGGATTTTTGAGCTTCCATAGAACAGTGTGTTCGGAGTATGACGTTCGAGAAAAAAAACCTTTCGGAGCAATGACCCTCCGTCGGAATATCGAACTGTCCCCCGATAATACAGACACCCTTTTAGCACGGTGAAGTTGATTGAACCTGAAGCGCACGTTTAATAAAATATCATACATATGTTGTATATTTTGCATCATACTGTGTTTTTTTTTTACTTTGGTGGAGGCAGAACTGAATGCCTGCATTCTTGATTCCGTCTATTCAAATAATATGTCAGTTTTAATCATAAAATGTTCTTAGAAAATAATGTGTTCTTAGGCTCTCACCTTAATGTTAAGGTTCTGGTGCCTCACTTGAACTAATATATAATATCAGAATAAACAACATTTATAAAGCGAAAAATACACACGTTTCTATGCGCTAAGAAACAAACAAAATAAGCAACTACAATGGACATCAAGTGAACATTAAAGTGTTTGTTCTGTTTAAATTGCTCCATTGAACCAGTTTGTGGCGAATGACACAGGTAGGGGTTATTCCAAAGCTTAGGTTAATATACTGTAGGCCCCTGTCGCCATAAGTGGATGTTCTAAGAGGACAAGACATTTTTGGGTAAATATCAAAAGTGATTATTGCAATCGAACTTCCTTATAATGCCAGAAAGCTTTCCGGCAACCTTGCGAACATGGTCTTTTCAGTTCTATAAGATCTTCGTCAAGCAAACAACCGATCCTTGGCTTAATAGAGGCTGAAATATCAGAGCCACCAATGTCGATGGATGGTAGCGTTGAGTTAGACCGGAATTTGGAATGAAAGTGAATGATTTATGTTTGGGGTATCATTCAGGCATGAGTTCGTTCTGGGAGTGAAACCAAGAACGAATATCATCAATGCGATGACTTACTCATTAACGAACGCGAGCTTCGAGTGTAGCAGAATGCATAATAAATAAATTGAGTGTCATCACATGTTTTTGATGGTGAATACCTTCACGATCATTGATGACGTCACTACGTGGGCTAGAGTACATGATAAAATGGACCTTTCCCAGACCCTTGGGGAACACCCCAGATAAATTAGCGGATGCCATTTCCTCTGCATAACCATGCAGCCTATAGCCGTTTTTGAGGTTTATATCTGCATGGGTAAATGAATCTTATTTGACATTTCAAGCTATATGAAATCTCATACCGAAGATCTGACGGATCAAATCTTACCCCTAACTTTCTTTGCTGCATTAAATAATGGATTTTTGGTAGTACAATAATTTCCTCTAAATCTGGCCATGATGTCTGATCTGTTATTGTGAATTTAATTCAATAAATATAGCTTAATCCTCAAATAATGTAGTTAGAGACGGCCTATCCGCCATCTTTTTTTGTCGCCACTGGGGCCCATATCGGTGGGGGGGGTGGGGGGGGGGGGGGGTTACTCCTCACTCACTCAACACCAAAATCATACTTTGCCTGGTGGACCTCAAAATGCTGACTTTCTCTATACCTAGTTGGGGAAATTTAAGACCCGTTTCAATATACCACGCAATTATCTACTAAATCTACCCTGTCCTATAGCAAATTTAAGGAATTTAATGATTTTCAATTGATTTTATACTAGGTTTTTCGTTGATTTTTTCTTGAATTTCTCATTATTATAAATAAAAAGGGGGGATCAAACAATTTTCTCTTCGAAAGTGCACCCTTCAGTATATTCCATCCAATCAAAAAAAAGGGGCATTGTATACCCAGTATTTTTCTGATACCCACCATCGATATACTGAATTTTGGCAACAAAAGGGTCCAAAACCAAGGCATATATACGTATACCAAGATATACTGAGACCCCCCCCGCCCCCCTCCGGGCCCAGAATAGTGTACGAATCGGGTTTTGGTCGACAGCCTTAGAAATCGCGAATCGCCGAGTTCTAGGGAAAACGCGCGTTCATCATATCTCAAGCACTGTTGGCTGTTCGGGTCCCAAATTACATCTAGCATTTTGACGCATAAAAAGATTTAGTACCCAAGCGATTGATTCCCGAATCATTCGGTAAGTACCGTTTAGTACCTATCGTGCCCATGGCGACAATCCAAGATGGCGACGTCCCCAACGCATTACAACAACGTAGGCCGATATTTCTTTTTTTTAATATTCTCTATCTCAAGGCTCATTGGTCAATTCGATCCCGCCTGTTAAAATTGGAAGCCCACGCATTTACCTACGTTGGCCGGTGGAGGCCACCATAGAAACCCACGTTATCATATTTCGGAATAACGCATTCGTGCTGGATTCGGAATACGCAGTTCTTGCGGATTCGGAATAAACGCAGTTTCTTGCTCAATTCGGATAAGCAGCTCTTGCTGGATTCCGAATAACGCAGTTCTTGCTGGAATTCTTAATAACGCCTTCTTGCTGGATTCGAAATACCGCATTTCTTGCTCGATTCGGAATAACGCATTTCATGCTCAATTCGGATTAACCACAGCTTTTGTTCGATTCGGAATAACGTACCTTCGAATAACGGCAGCTCTTGTTCAATCGAAACCTACCTCTTTGCTCAATTCGGAATAACGTATCTCTTGCTCGATTCGGAATAACGCATCTTCGGAATAACGCAGCTCATGCTTAATTCGGAATGACACACCTTCGGAATCAACGAAGTTCTCGCTCGATTCGGAATAACACACTTTCGGATAACGCATCTCTTGCTCAATTCGGAAAAACACAGTATTGCTCTATTCGGATAACGCAGCTCGGAGAACGCCAGCTTCGGAATAAGTGCTGACCCCCCTCTGCCAACCCTGCTTTTATGTTCCGTTGGGGAGAGCTCCTGCTAGGAATACTGTGGGTCGCCGGTTCAATCCGGCCAAGCTCACATGGTTTTTTTTTCAACACTCCGTGCGCTGGTCATCTCCAGGGAAAGATAATAAAACATTCATAACATATTGTGTATACGTTGCATAAGAGGTGTCAAAGTTGTGTGTGCAAACAGTGAAAACTTGATGAAGCATATACTACATTTCCCGCAAATAAATCGTGGCCAGCGTGGAACACTTTGTACGCACGTAGCAATCCCGCGGGCCATGTATGTGCGTATTTACGCAGCTCTGTACGAGATGCAAGCATGTACCTGTGTCTTACGCTGACTGCTCCTATGTGCGCGGCAGCTAGTTCTCTTAAAAAAAACCTTCCAATACTGGCCACACTTCTTCTGTGGAACTGTAGTGTCACGGTTCCGTAACGTATTTTGGTGAGGAAATTGCCTAATTTTCGCGAGTAAATTATCTGTTTTGTATTTAAAATTGAATAACACATTCTATTCAGCAGCGATGGGGACGGTTGTTTTCTCTTGCTAATTGTACCTTTAAAACTGTAAATTTGTGTTTTTGATAGGCAAAAATGAAGTGATTTCTCTACCCTGTGCAATTTGGCAGCGCTTAGCAAGGTGCCATTTCGGTAACATTTTGATGTGGCATTTTTTAGCCCTTTAACCTCTTCTCCCCGAAGGGGGGGGGGGACCACCCCCCTCCTTTGGAGTTTGTTACAAAAAATGGCTGAGGTAAACGATGTTAAATGCATTAGATTCTCATGTCTTGATTTTTTCAGTCGAGTATGTTTCTATGAGTACATACATTAAGGGATAGAAATTCCAACCTGTTTCCACCGCTGAAAGTGTATGGGCATCCCAGTTTTAAAATATCAAAAGTCTGAGAACTGAGAATCTATGTTCTTGATTTTTTCAGTCGAGTATGTTTCTAATGAGTACATACATTAGGGATATAATGCAAACCTGATTTCAACGCGAAAGTGTATGGGCATGATCCCAGTTTTAAAATATAAACAGTCTGAGAACTGAGTGAGTCTAGACTAGTTTTAATCGCTGGAGTTGTAGCTGTATACCTTAACAGTTTTGTTCTGGATCAAATCCAAGTAGTACTGAGTATTTCTGTAATATTTATAAAGCCACAAACAGTCCACTTCTGAACTTTAGAAGGAGATTGTATCCCCATATTTTTTTATGAATCCCGGGTGAAGATCGTACTCGCAGGGAGCTTCACAGCTGCTTGAAGAGTCACACGCTGCCTTTAGCAACTTTAAAAATGATATTGCGCATGCTCTCAAACAAAATCGTGTTGCCCGTCGTGAAGGTGTCCCTGTTGACCGGAATTGCTTGAGATTACTGACCTTCACCGCCTGGTCACGGTGGCCCCATTTAAAAGTTGTTTTCAGGTTATCGCGTGACGCTCTCCGGGACCTCTTCTTGCCATTAAATTTCCAGAGTCCAACGGGGTGAATGTGCTCAAATCTTTTATTGCCATTATCTCATTTTCCGGTCCGTGACAACCACATCAATTTTCCCCGCCCTAAACATTTTAGAGTAGACACTGACAAACTCGTATAAGTTCATTTCTACCGACTATTGGGCAGCCATTTTTGACGTTCCTCTGCTTTATTCCGTCTGAGTACAATCGGCAAGTTATCATTTTTTAGCCATCTTCTTTTAACCCGACCATATAAGGATAATGAAATCAATTACACGTCTTGTTGCACGACGTGATTCTGTAAATCATCATCTTTTTTGAAAAACCAACTTTGACAATATTACGTAATGTGTAGTCAAGATCCTGATCCAATTTTAAATCAATTTGGATAGAATTGCTTTTTCTTTCTGCATTGCAATACTTTTGGCAGTGTGTGTGGGTCACATGTCACTAGAATCCAATAGCTGCCATAGCTGTTACTTTATATTCGCCATTTTGGTTTAATCACCAGACCGTAGATAGTCAAACTATTTCCTATATTTCATTCCAATGACTAAACCACAATTTGAACCACATTTTTAATTTTTGACCCCATGTACACACCAAAATGACATTTTTTTACGCATTTTTTTTACAGTTTTTACGCATCAACCAAGTACATCTATCGGTATTGAACCTGGTGAGCATCTCCCCCCCCCCCACCTGGAGCTGCCTCTCATTGTCTGAGCTGATGTGCGATTCGCCTCAATAGATTGAGAAGCAGAAACTGCGATCTAAGGTTTCCTTGCAGAAGTGGGGCTATCTGGAAGAGACCAGAATACCTGTGGTTGTGGACAGCACCAACAGACAATGGCAGCCCTCTTGGTCTGCCCATGCTGGAGCCACAATGCACAAACAGGTACCGTTGCGGTAATTCAGTGAAGCCAGCCAGACGTTGTACCCGGACCCATCTCTGGCTGGATCCTATTTGAGAACCACATTGTTTGTGGGGACACGATAAGAAGAAGACCACATAAATCCTAAACTATAAGTCACAGGTAGTAAAACTTACCTTTTTGAATCCTTGTAACCAGACGAACAATGGTGTGGCTTTTCACAGAATCGGAACATTTTAAACATTTTTTGCCCATGTGTGACCTTGAAATCCATGCTGGGTGGGCCATGAACTGGGGTGTGGCAAGTGCTTCCATCAACATTTTTGATTCTCAATGTCTAAAGTGCTTGTGTACCAAAATTCACAATTTATCCAGATTTAGCCACTCACATAAGATCTGTGCATCTAGCTCCCACTATTCCTCCATAATCCTTAGGATCCACCCTGTATTTAATTGTCTTTAACTTACCCACAGACCGTCACAAATACGTGGCAGTCAAAAGGTTTAGCGTCTGATTGTAAGTGACTCATCCGTCACCAACAATTTCACAACTGGTCCAAACAATCCAGAAGCAGTATGAGAAAAAATGTGTGGGAAATTTCAAGTATCAATCTAGGCAAATTCGCATTCGGTGCTTGGATAACTGCCACAACAATCAAATCAAGGTTTAGCACAGCATGTAAATAATTACAACATTATCAGCTAATGCAGTACTGAATAGCTATTGATCCAAATCGCGGGAACCTCCCCACGTTGACATGCAGAATTCAAATTAAGGGATTAAATTTGAAAAGGTAATTTAAATATACCCCTGTTTATAATCAATGCGATATGTCTCAACCGTTAAACGGAAATCGCGAGACACCAACGTTGACAGAAAGCATAAGGAGTAAATACAATTGTATTTAAATGAACGCTGGATGGCAAATGAAGTATAAGTACGCTAATGGCAGTTTGCCATACATGTACATTGTTAGTGTATGAGTTGGATTGATCGAGTTCGCGTATAAGCTGTGTAACATTGTTTACCATCAGTACAGCAATTGTTGCTATTCCCATGAACTTTGAAAATTGCAACCAGGGGTAGAATTTCATTTTCCAGCGGAATGCCAAGATGTAAATTATCGCACGTAGTGTCTGAACACTGTACGCAGGTGTTGTCGAAAGGACATAACCAGCAAAACTTTTTTGGATCAGGTAAGAAACAATAGACCTCATCTACATGTATATGCCTTTTAACTCAGACATTTGTATTTCCATGATCATGAAAAACATCAATAGGTTTATTGAGAACCTGATGAAATTTCAGGTGATGTTTTTGAAAACATCACCTTAAAAAAAAACAAAAAACATTTCTTTTTTTTTGGGTGAATTTAAAAAATTAAGTTTAATTAAAATTTAAAAATTTTCAAAGTGTTTAGAAAGCCTTGGACATTTATTTGCCAGCTGACACATTCTAATGACAGCGGAAGAAACGGAGAAGCGATTTGATAATTTGTGAAAGCGTATTATGCTGACATCTCTTTTAAAAACTGTTTGGTGATAAAATTGTTCTTGTAATATGACTGTTATTGTGTTGAGGATTGTATATCAATGAGAAAATAAAGACAGAAAGTCATAGAGCTAGTTTAGCCGGGATCCACTAAAACAGTCCTCTGTGGACAGTGGGTAATCTTCAAGCCTCGTAAGAGAGAGGACCGGTCGAGACGTTATTTTTAGTCTTATTTAATTCATGTCGCCGTTATTCAGAAGATTTACGTAATATGTTATCGAATCACTCTCGGGTTGTATCATTACTGGATCCTGCGTGCATTGATGAGTTTCGCTTAGTAATAGATTCTGCTAGAAGCATGCATATAGGTCCACCCCTTCTAAAAATTAAAGATAGTCGTACAATTCCAGATAAACTACTTTAATGTACGAGACAAAACCAAAAATATAGTGAAAAAATGAAGTAATTTGAGGGACATTTTGAATACAGTCTCCCGCAAATAGACATACAGCTATGTCGTCTCAAAAATCCGTCACTAAACAGCTGATTTTTGTGGTTACACAGTACAGAATAAAAACGATCAATATATTTGTGTTTGAGATAAACTGTAAAGGTCAGGTGCACAATATTACTCTTATAAATCTGGAATATTACACGCGAAAGGATTTGACACAAGTCGGGCATTTGATACGCACATATAGAAAATTACAGAATATATAAAAAGTACTGCCTTATCTTTAATACACCTATTCAAGCCAACCACTTGCAGGGTATGTTTAGCACATCTATGCCGTAACAAAAATACCAAAATACGAATTTTGCTTTTTTTTTTTCTCGATGTTTAGGCAAAATCGCTGCTATCCCTCTTAATTTGTTCATATCAGCGAATGCCCTGGAGCATAATTAAGTTGACACTCTAACGATGCCGAGTTAATTGAGAGAAATTCGTATCCTAAACAAAACTCCTCTGTCATTTTAAAGTTCAAACATAAAAATGTACAGTTAAGATCATTTTAATGCCCCCCCCACGAATTCCTCAAGAGTCGAGATTGTTATTTCACGTAAACCGTATTTGGTTCGATTCATCTGCAAGAAATTGAGTCAATCACAATGCCAATGGGACAGATATTACAAACACAGGGGTCTATGAGACACTGTGATAAAACAGTTACTCATAACACAAAAAACTTACCATTCGAGTCAAATATTGAAATAAAGCTATTAACCAATCACGATATATGTAAGTTGCCTGAAATTAAATTACCTTTTTAGTTTGATTAATATGAATATAGGCAACTTTAACCGGGGGACTGAACGTGTGTGGCAAGTTTACTGTCCAATTAAAGAGACACTGTTACATTGAAAATAGTGCTATGACCTTAAGATTTTCAAAATTGATATTTTTGCATGGTTGTAAAACTTTCACATAGTCCTCACCTAACATGATTATATTTAAGGCCAAATCAAGCGGTTCAAAACAGCAGAACCGATCTTATAATAAAACGACTCCGGCGTCATTAATTCAGCCTACGACGGAAATCGTGCTTGACACAGGAAAACACGCCGGAGTCGATTCCCACGGCATCCACTCTATTTGACCGGCCTATGACCTTTGCCTTTGTGGTTTTAATTATGATATTAATATAATAGACACATTCGGTGATTAAAGTTACGGCAACTGAAAAGTTAGCCTTACAAATTACCTGGATAGCCTCAAGCAAAATCATATTTTAGCATTAAAAAAATCTCAACTTAAGTACGAAGAGTAAGACAATAGGACTGATAGACCTGGCATAATACAAAGGATCTTTAATTGAAAAAAAAAAACATAGAAACAAAATCAGTTGATCCCGGTGTGGAAAATAATTATAGTCCGCCGGGAGCCACAGTCTTGGCTCCATAGATGACAATGGAATAAGCGTTAAACTAATGTTGCGTGAAGAGTCAACTGAATCGTAGGGCCGTATTCTTTTTACCATTGTAGCCGTATTGTGAGTACGGCGGACTAGAATTACTTCTACACCGGTCTTGCAGTTTGGTGTTGTGAGCCAAATGCTTTTATCTCAAGTCCCAGGACAACAAAATTGCGAATTTTCTTACATATGTAAGTCGAATTTGCACGGGAGATAGGCACGTGCATTGCTGGGCTATGCTTTCAGCAGATGATAAAAAAATCTAACGTTTTTCCAGTAAGTCGGGTAATAACTTGTAGAGTACTTATAGTCCGGCGTAATCATAGTCCGGGAAACAATGGTGAACAATAGGGCAATCGATTCAGTTAAGTTGACTCTTCACGCAAATTAGGTTTCACGCTTTATTCCGTTATCGTCTATGGAGTCCCGGACTGTGGCTCCGCCGGACTATATCTGCTTTCAAACCGTCCCTCGTGTTCAACATTTTTTTCCAAGTGCAAATTGTAATGACATATATAGGTCCTAATTGATGGGTTTCTCGTTCCTTCCTAGGAAATAAGCAATTTAACTGAAGAGCGTCTCGTCGAAGTTTTATTACAGTTTTGTTTCAATTAGGTTAGTTTTTTTTTTGGGGGGGGGGCATCACAATGATAACTTATAGATAGTATAGCCCACTTTTTTCGCACTCTCATAGATTCGTCAAGAATAAATTAGTTTTGTACTTCGAAAGCGTCATACTTAATTGACGATTTTATACCACGTTATAATTTTCACCCTTTTGACCCCATATTTATTGCCTGATTTCGAGTGAATCCAGTCCCTTTGGAATGCACGGATGTAATTGACTCATTAGCCTCCAGGTTAACACCAACTGTTGAAGGGGAAATTTAATCTTTAGAGTTCAGTCCCCTTTTTGATATTCCCTGTGTAAAATAGTACTGCAATGTTTTCTCACCAAAAAAGAAAAAACCGAGAAAAGGCATAATTCACGATACAATTAACGATCTGCCAATATGGGGGGTGGGTGGTCAACTGCAAAATCTACAAAGCTTTTAAACATTTTGGTGCTATTGGTCATACCTATATACGCGGATGTGTAATACACTTGTGACAGACCTCCTAATTGTGTATTAGTTTCGGTATATATAATTAAATCCTGTTAAACGTAATCATATAATTATGATGAGGAGAACTGGAAAATAGTGAAACGGCAAGGTGTTGTGCAATAGGCAGGACTTATCTGATTGACCTAGTTCTAAATGGACTAGATTGTGAGCACTTCCTGAAGAACGTGTCAGAATATGTTTTGCAGTTAGAGAGGACAATAGGCGCACAGTGTCTTATCTTCTCCGTTCTAAGAACTGCATAGAGGTTCTTTGTTTCCTATATGAAGCCAGATTGCACACCTGTGTGATGAACAATAATTGTGTAATTGCTATGTCAAAACTTATCAGGTGCAGGATGTGGACTTCCTTTAACATGTTTCCAGGCGAACTGAGAAGATTGGAAATTCGACTTTGTCTTCGCTTGTTTTGTTTGTCATCATGGAAATTTGCTGTGGACAAACTCTGTTGCAAGTTATTTCTCTTTGCAGTTGACACTAGATGTCCAGCGAGTGTAGACCTCTCAACAGAAGGTGGAGAACTTTGCATAACATTTGATATATAGACTGTTATGTTCTTAATACAATTCTTGAAAGTTGCTAGAATTGTAAGAGCTGCTCAATTGGTACCTTTGGAAAAACAAAGGTTTACATTAACATTCCAGCAGATTTTTTCTTCTGTACCAGTGCCATTCACCTTTAATGCACTGATACCTGTATGGACCAATGTTTATACATCAAGCTGGCAGTTATGCTAGTTATACGTTCCAGTGTTTCTCCCAGTCCTACGAGTTTCCAATTAATCGGCGGTCATCAGCGAAAGGACCTTTGTCGATAACGCGAAACTAGTTGAACTGTACAGCAAGAATTGTGGTCGCCAAGATTTATAGTGGACCTGATCTACAGATACGGTGCGCACCCAACAAACTTTGAGAACTGTATTTGTTAGTGGTGTGTGTTTTAATTTGATTTTTAAGTAGGTAAGAAATATAGATAAAATTTTGTGCATTGTTAATGTGTAGATGTGTAATTTACATTTATGTATTCAATCATTACTTTTTGAATTTACAGCTTGGTCAAGTCAATCTTCTGACAAATAGTCATTGTGAATTTTTGTTTTAGGACAACGGAGGTTACTTTTCTGACCTGAGTTCGTCTCGTAACACACTCATATTGTTAAAGGCCTATCAGTGATTTGCTAATCAGAAAATCGAAAACAATCATCAAAAATTCAGATTTTTGCATTTTTTGGGACAAGTATAGGTATCCTAGTATACCCTGCAAGTGATAAGTCTAAGAGCAACATAATAAGGACAATCTGTACTTTTAGTCATTACTGTCCGTACGACAATAATACAATGATAATTGAATGGGGATCTATCTCTCAACATTGCTGTTTCTTCCTTTTCTGTCAACTTTTTCGGAGTTTTGAAAATATACCTAATGGGAGTCTTAACAGACTTATCCTCACTTTTTAAGCTATTCCTACAATTTTAAATATTTTTTTTATCTTCCGGATATCACTGATATTGTCTTAATTGACTCATTAGTCATCCATCTTTGATATTCCCTGTGTAAAATAGTACTGCATGCTCTCACCCCTGAGACCGCATTGTCGTTCACGATACAGGAAGCATAACCCTTTAATATTCCCTTGAACGATTGGGATTGGTGGGGTGGTAAACTGCAAAATCTATTATCTTTAAAAACAACACCGATCTGTGTTATTTTAACACATTTAGTGTTTTTCGTCATGCATATACATGTATAACGCGGGGTGTGTAACCCCACTCATATGGTTAAGTAACTCAGATTATACTATAATTGTGACAAATTTGAAGAAATTATAATATTTTTTGAACATGTAGTCAATAAAGCGGCACTGCCATTTTCACAAATATACGTATATGGTGCAATTTTGGTACTGGTATCATTGGTATGAAGATTAAAATGGTAAGTCTGAAGTTTTTTGTGTGAATATGGTACAGTAAAGAGATAATGGTAACGATATGGTAATCAACAATCCAAATCAATCAATCAAACTTTTATTCAACACAAGCAAAATACAATACTATATACAAAGTAAATAGCAACTATACGATATGAGTATAAATTATAGTGTGATTGAAGTGTATGACATAATCACGTAAGTGACTTCTGAAGTATATGGTAATATTCTACCAAAATCGATGCCATTCCAACTCCAGAAAATAAAAAATTAAGTGATTCAATTGCTAATATGAATAGTTTTGTATAGTCAACATGGTTGAAGATACGGATTCAATAAAATTTACGAACACCCAATACTTACATTTTTATACACACAGACCATTGAATTATGTTACTTTTTGTGTTTAACTTTTCTCCGATTGTGAAACAAGTTATCCAGTAAAATTCCACAAGAGTGGAAAATATTTTCAGGAATATCTCTCTATAATACAAACGATGCTATTTATTATTTTCTGTCATGAATGACAGCTATTCAAAGCATGGTGTTTATCACTATGAGTTACAAGTTGCTCATCCACAGGACACAGTTCAGTGGTTTTACTGTAAAATATAATACATTGGACATGAACTGACGTTGTGTAATTGGGTATCATATATCATACCCAAAAACCAGAGGTATTTCTAAATCCACTGGCGAATGGAAGGTAAGGACACTGTGCCAAGGGAATGAGATTTTACTAGCTCATCTCATCGGTATAGTATCTAGAGGACGATTACGATGCAAGTTCCAAAACAGGTTGTTGGGTTTTCTTTTGTATACTTGTACTTTTCTGTTGTACATAAACTTGAACGTTCTCGGTAAGTGGTCTACAATCGCGGCCGTGCAATTTAGAGAAATTCCTATCCTAAAAAATCTCTCCTGTCGCTTTAAAAACCTTAAAATATTGCTTTCCCAAATTTATGAAAATAAGGGAGGAAAACTTTGATTGCAATTGGAGAAACAGCCGTTAAGCAAATAGAGCAACTTAGACTGTAGTGGCGTAAGCCATTCTTAGTAAGAATTTTGGTTGTTCTTTATAGTGTCCCGGTTACCTTGGTGCACCTTAAATGTTAAAATTTCTCAAGTACATGTATAAGATTCGAGAAACAAACCTAAATGAAGAGAAATAAAAATCTGAGCAAAACATACAATGAAAAAGATATTACTTATACGGAAAAACACAATTTATAATTTAATATCATACAATACTAAGTTTGAAGATTATTTTTATTTTTTTTATTTTTTTTATTTTTTGCTTTTTTTTGATAATGATAAATTTGGTTTTTCGTTGTTGGTTCTTAACTCATATTATAAAGGCAATTTTAAACAGTCCAATAGTTTTAATGATCCTTTTTGTGTCCTTGTTACCTTGTAATTTGTCCTTTGCTTCAGCGATTGTTTGGACCGTTAATATTCAGGTATGTCACGTTGATTAATAGATGTTGGATTTGACAAATATAGATATTACTTTATGAAAAATACGGAATGGGAAACTCACAATCGATGTTGAAAGGGCCTCAAATCATCCTTCCAGCCTCCCACATCACCCGTTTATATCCTTCATCCACCAATATACGCGAGAGATAAAGTTTCTTTTGGATATCATTACGTGATCAATTCCAATGTATACATCGGTTTATACAGAACTAAATGTTATCGATGACTACTTTTTTAAGGGGCAGACGTCGATCCCTAAAAATTTGGCCAAATCAATGAACATGGCCTTGCGACCATGGCCTGTTAAGCTGATAGTTGGCATGTACTCAATAGTTTTTTTTTTGTTTTGTATGAGTGTAGATGTTCCAATATCATTTTCAGTCTTGCATATATTTGTTGCACTAAAACAGACCATACTTAAACTTCTTCCTTCCTGTATGTTTGAAACATTTGTTGTCTCGTAAACATATTTTGAGAAAAAAAAGACCTATACTTTTTTGGTCTGCTTTTTAAAATAGGAGGCCTAATTTGCCTGGGCAAAATGGCCTTAACATATCGGCAATACTTTTGTTTCTCGGATATGTTTTTAGTTTCATCTTTGTGTGCATCTTATGTCTTTTTAAAGCAATTCGGCAAAACACTTTCAGTGATACTGTTGTATAGGGCCTACTTTACTGACCATTTTTTTGTCAATTCCACATAAATTGTGCTGCGTATATACTACGAAGCAGCTCAGATTTCATTCGTAAAATAAATTCCGATTTTTTTCTATTGCTCGTTTTTTAAATAGCCGATCGTAAACAACAAAACAAAGATTGACATAATAATCATACACTCATTTTATACTCTCTTCCACAAGTTACCCGTAACAGTTACGTCTGACCCCTTAATTATGATTGACGCTTTAAGATGATTTGGACTTAAACAGCAAAGAACATTATACTCCGTGTATACATGCTTGATTTGGGGAGCTTGATTTTCAGAGTTGCGCAGCTCTGCTCCTATAGTTAATGCATCAATTATTAAAGTCTTTCTTTTTGTAAAATCAGGAATGGACTGAATTTTAAATTAACCCTTTATGTGGTTCTCATATTTTTATTTTATTTCAAAGATATATTTGTTCATTTGAAGTTTCACACGTTATTTTTTTATAAGGTAGCCACTTTTCTAACCATATGGAATGGCAATGTTAGAGTAATAGTGTCGAATAGGTGAGGGGTTTGGGGTTTAGGTTTAAGCTTTTGGGTTTTTATCATTTTGTGGTTAATTAAATTATTCATTGAAAATATTTAGTAATTTCAAGATATTTTTGGTGATTGGTTAAAACGTCCTTCAAAATGATCGTTTTTGCACTGAAATTTCTCAAGATCTTCCTTCGCTTTCTGACAGGCACGATATAGATATAGGTCTAACTCCTGTGTGAGAATAGAAATATAAGATTTCCCAAAAAATAACCAAAAAAAAAGGGAAAAATCAATGCCTTAAACACACTTTCAAGGTTAACGGGTTTAAAAATGTCATAGCGTCCCTTTCAATATTGGCTCACGTTCATTGCCGGTCCTTGTTTATTCTCTTTGCAACTATTTCTCATATGCCAATCTGAAAAAAGGCACTGAATTTGGTCATGGATTGTACGCATTTTGTCGCCATTCACTGCTTTAACACATGTTGCATCCAAGCCCAACCAAGCCATAATCCTATAAATGCAAGCGTAAATTTTCCCAATATCGGGAAGATAAAATTCAATGAGGATTATAGAGGCTTTATTTCGTCATGTATATAATAATCCTTCTATGAAGTCCCAAAACTAATGCATAATTTCATGCATACACGGAGGATGGCCCAATAATCGCTATTCAGTTGAATGGAAAGTTCTTCTGTCCGCCAAACAACTTTTTCTAGAAATTTCCACAACATACTTCACGCAGCTCGTTGTAAACTAGACCATGCGTGTTTATGTTAGCTCGCGTCATACATGAATGTTTTGTTCTTTCATCATATAGGGTGAACCTGCGACATTTTGCTATTGTAAATACAAATGCGTTATTTTTACTCAAACTAAAAAAATGAAGCGTAATGTTTGTAGGTTTACTCTTACTAATTTAATTACAACCCAATAATTAAAGGTGCGTGTTCCTGATCATCTCGGCCCCCCAATTTACCCGGATTAGTATCGATTTTGATATCAGAGGAAAGGCCTATTTTTCTCATTGTCTTCCTGAAATTTGAGCCCTCAAATCCATTACATTCCCAGATATAAACATAAAACCACCGTTTTAATGGTTTAACCATCAATATTAAGCACAGTTTTGTGGATATGGCTTTAGCATTATTGCTTGTACCTCAAAACGGTTTGTTTGTTCCCAGGTACTGCCGGGGCGTATGTGCAAAGTGCTAGGCTCTCATATCGAGTAGAGAACATAATAAACATCAATCGGAACAACACCTTTAAAGAAAGTGCCTATTCATGCATTTTAAGCAATTTTCTGAAAATGATCGATAACATAAAAACTGGTTGAGTGATAAATATCGAACTTCATTAAAATGATTAAAACTCTAATCCGAATTTGTAAATGGAATTTGACCATACGGTGAAATTGATAATGGTCTGATGATGTTTTAGATAAATGTTATATTGACTTGACTATTTCGTTTGCAAAATTAAGTAATAGCCTTAATCATGTTTATTTATTTGACTTATCGCAAACTAGGAACAGCATGCACATGCATTACATGTGCTCATAAAAAAGCTCGTGTAAAAACGGTGTAATACTGCACCAATGAAGTGAACGTTCAATTGGAGATCCAAACGCTCTGGTGCAACTTACCGCACGATATTTTAACGTGTAGGATGAAGTTGAGAGCGGATGCCTTTCTTTCTCTCTTTTTTTTTTATGTACTGGCACAACATCTATTCTGATATTTCATATCTTTTCCTGGAGTGGGCCAGCGTCTGAATCTTTAATAATTTTTCCTGGATATGGCCAGCCGTCACACAACTGCTGGTCAGCGCACACAGTTAAATTGCGCTGGCCATCTCCAGTAAAGAATGATTACATTATTCATCTTGTCTGCCTGGAGAACAAAGTATTAAAATCTCAACATCTCATTCTATTTGGGTTTGACTGTCACCACTTTTTGTCTCATGCTGCTTTCCGCCCAGTATCTTCATACCAATCTCATGTTGTGAATATGATCGCTTAAAGCAGGATTTTTCGAATTTGTTAACAAAATTGGTTTTGAAACGTCGAATGTATGTGCTTGAAATTTTAGTGCGTAATCACATTTTAGTAGTCATGCATTGACTTGTAAGTAGACTATAGTGAAAGTACAGAATAGCAAACTGAATGTGCCATCTTTCCATATACTTAAATGGTTAAAACATATACGTAAATTCGATATGAATCAACGCCGTAAATTGGCGTAAAAAGCAGTGACTTTTTACGATGTTCAGATGTCTCTCTTTTCCCATGCACTGTGTAATAGCTTTATAAATCATGGTATAATTTCATCAACTTGGATGAAAATATGGTCTTTGTTAATTTATAGAATTATCAATAGGGTAATCGGCGGGTAGACTGACTTATCTACTCTTCATGTAGCTATATATTGGCCTATCAAAACGTGACCTTTTTAAAGATGCAAAAGAAATTTCAAGTCATCCATATTTTCCTGTAATATTAAGATTAGCTCACTCAGTAGAATCCCCTTACCTTTTTATTTGGCTACAGAAATAACAACTTAAAAAATGAAAACAAAAGTGATTCTATATGCTTATAGTTCAAATAAAAACATAGCTTGAATTTATTCTTCAAATGAAAATTTCACAATTTTGTACCGAAAAAAAAAACCCAGTTCCTTATCTTAAATCCTTTCAGTGGGGATCATTATATTTTTGATCACAAGAGTTTAGACCATATAAAATGCAGCAAAAAATCGACCGTGGCAGAAAGAAAGAAATCCACAGAAAATGTATGATGATAGTAATTTATGATTGGGTCTAAAGCGGTACAGAACAGAAGGAGGGAGGAGGCCGCACTTACGGCGCATACTGAAAGGTTAGACATTAGGTGGTCTTTCGTATCTGGACACCTTTTAATAGTACAGGTACATAAAGACACCTAATGCCAGACTTTCCTTGCAAGAAGCACGCATCCCGAACTTCTTGAGATTGTGGAAGTTAGGCATTATTTCTCTTATGCTACTGCCCCGCAAAACCTTAAATATAAAGTCGTTACTGTGTCTTTAATTACAATTACTGATACTTATCCAACTTGATGCGTGCCAGTGCTGTATATAAATAAACGGGCATGAATGGGAAAAAGTAATAAAATCCATTGAACGTTTCAAGGTTATACAGATTTTAAAAAACAAATATTTCAGAGGCCTTTACTGGAAGTTTGGCGATTGAAATTTACTGCAGTGTACAAGAGTGGCACCAGGTATGATCAAATAGTAGATTCCAAATTAAATGAGACTTATTTCATAAATATATTTGGGGTGGATATTTATATGACATGGTTGAATCCTTGCGATGGTGGAACAGTCTTTCTTTGCCATTACAAAAGCAATATTGTATATAAGTCACGTACAAATTGCTGGCACAGAATCGCTTACTGAAACTGATTAATTAAGTTCTTACAAATGGAATGTTAATGTAAAAGAGTACTGTCGATCCAATTATCTTAATGCGTGGTTTTTATTGATTGCCTTAAAATACGCACTTTCGAATAAGTTCACGAAAAAAGTTTTTTGGTATCTTTAAACTTCAGACGTTGTTGATATGGCGAAAGCATGGGTCAATGTAACTTTAAAATCTATTGAACCTGGGTATTTCACCCTCGTTTCATGAGTGAATAAAGGTTGGCACCACTTTTTGGAAGGTTCCATTGCTCCACTTTGTAGTAGGAAAGTTATCGACGGATGAGATGATTTCGACTGCATCAATATTGTCGCCAATGCATGGTAAAAATGATAATGTCACTTTGTTCACATCACTCCTAACCGTGTATTATGCACTGCTTTTTGCATACAAACGAGAATGACATTAACTTGAATGGACGGCATTATAAGAGCGCTGTTTATTCCATTGTTTTTTTCGTACCAATTGATTAAACAGACATATCAGGAATTCATATGTCTGAACATGATTCACGCGCAAAAACCTAATTCATTCATTCATTCAAGTTTATTTCCATCAAAAATACCTCAAACAATATATGTATTTATATAACATTACAAAAGGCAAACACGTAAAGGATGAGGAGATGCAATATAGGCACAAGACCTGAATAACATTGCACCACCTATTCATTAATGACTTACTGAATTAAATAAAGAAACAATTACAAGACAAAACAATACATATATGGCCACAACCAAACAACAACAAAAAACATACCTACCCTCTAATGAAACGGACGCGTTCTAGTTTTAACACCAGAGGTGTTCATCTATTTTTAAGTTGATCTTAAAGGCATTTCTTGGAATATTTAACACATATTCCTTTTTTTAATATCATAACCTGTGTCCAAAAACATGTGAACAGTGGTTTAATTACATTTATTACACTTGACCTTTATCAATCAAGTTTTCAAGTGTTCACTTTTGCTCACTAGTGTTAACAAAATGAACCCATATTTGAGCTATATTTCATGTGTTCAAATGTAACAGTTTTTGAAATGGGGGGGGGGGGGGAAAAACACTGACAGTGTTAAGTGAAAAAGGGTTAAAAAAGTGTTCTACACGTGTTCTATAACACTCAGTATTAAAAACTGACAATAAGGAGTGCGTTCAAGTAACAGTTTTTGAACATTTGACAGCGTTAAATTGAACAAGTGTGAGCAAAATGTGAACACTTGCAAACATTAAGTTGATTAAAGTAAGTGTTATAGTGTACTTACCCCTTTCACATGTTTTTGGACACAGGTTACTATAACAAAGGAAAACTGGTTAAATTTTCCAAGCATATCCTTTAATTAACTTAACTAGTGAAAACCTTCTGGTGTTAAAAATTAGAACGCTTCCGTTTCATTTAGAGTGTACCTACATCTACGGGGCGTCTCAAATAGAACTCAGATAATTTTAGACATGATAATAATATACGGTATCAAAATATCACGTAATAATTATTGCAAATTTAAAACTCAAATACAAAATAAATATGTTAAAGGTTGAGCATATGGCACTGTTTATATAATTTGAAATATCATCTACAGTTTTTTGCAATAATAACATATTTTAACTTTTTGAATTGGTTTACTTTATTGCAAAGTTTTTAATTTTTTGGGCAAATTGCACCTGTCGTAATGACCCTTCTCATTCTATGGGAAATTTCACAAGGCGATGTTAATGTTAGAGCAAAGTTCACGAATCAATAATTGTTCTAACCATGCTTTTGAAGCGCCCCTAATTTGTGATGAATTTGTCCATCAAGTTTCAGAGTCAAAGTCAATATTCACCTTGTGACCCGCTTTCAAAATTTGTCGTTTTGGCCAATAAAAATCCATTGTACATTGAATAAATTCCAAGAGATAATCTGTTTCTTTTCAAGTTGGAAACCCAATGATCTTGTTGGGTTCATGATGATAACAACTTTTCTTTCATTCCCCCCCCAAAAAAAAAAAAAAAAAAAAAAAACCGAGAAAAACCCCCCACAAAAAAATCATGACTTTTTTTTCGAAACGTTATTTTGGAATATATTAAAAACCGGACGTTCGTTATTGGAGACAGACGGTAATATGCCATGGTGGGCCGGGATGGCAAGGAATTACAACCCGCTTTGCGCTAATCCTCTACAAGGTTGTTTGTCTGGAACAAACTTTCATAACTGATACGGGCACTCACATCAAGTAACACACCCTTTGCTTGTAACTCAATATAAAAAATACCTAATATGTGCTTATTTATGGTGAATTCTCTTGCGCATCTCCAACATTTTTTTTATCTGCTCTTTTATGCCTTGTATACCCCTCATCTGTCTCGCTTTCCCTAAGTCTGTCTTTGTCTCCGCAACGTATTGGTGTGTTGTCCTGTTCTTGTCGGTGTCTGTCTTGTCTTAATCTCTCCCTAGGAGCTTTTTTAGCTGAATGTATTTCCCCATCCTTTTTATTATACTGTTTGAATGTAATATCTATCCACTTCCAAATCCTTTTGTCCCTCCATTTATTTTTGGTATAGGGTGGGATAAAAGATTAAAGCCCCTTCTGGGTTTATTTTGATCTCTCCCCATTTAGATTTGGGTGCATATGTTAATTAATTACAATTATTATATATATTACGTATTTTTGTCTCATACAAGATTATGACTTATAACGCTGTGTACTTGCTAATTAGTATGTATTATATCAAAATTAATGATTTGTATTCATGACTGTTGTTCTGAATGAAATAAAATAAAATGAATTGACCTGTTGTTAAATTAAACTTAGTTGCATTAGTTGCATGATATATAAGAATGCATTTTTTCTCCTATGCTGTGATAAGTAATTATATTTTGCAGTGTCAAAGCAACTTGTTAAAGTTGCAATGTTAATTAAATAGTGTGATTTTTTCATCCTGATACATCATATGAAAGACCTGGAACAGGTACAATGGTGATAAGATGTTGAAAAGAACAGTGTTAAAAGAAAAGATATGATAGGACTCCACTGGACAAGGCCCTTACTTATTTACTTATAAATTGGCAGTCGGCCTTGTACCCGGTAAATTACACTGTAAAAAATTACAGTGCAATGTACAGGAAAATCCTGTAAAAAATTACAGTATTTGGCCGTAATTAGGAAATACAGGAAAGTACTGTAAATTTATGCCAATATTCAGGCCTTAATGACAAACTAAAAATGAAGCCCTTTTTAACGAATTTTAATGAGTAACAACGTTATTATAAACCGATGAATCTTAAAATATACGAAAAAGTACTAAACTTTACCATGTTTACATTACAGGGAAAAAATACTGTAAAATTTACAGGCAATATCCTGGCAGCAATTCAGCCAACAAAACCCCGTAAAAATACAGCTTTTACAGGTTTCATTCAAAATTATGTATATTTACAGTTTGATGTAATACATTCTACAGCAAACTGTCAATTAAGGTATTCACTGAAAAAAAAAAATGTGGATGGCCCCTACTAAGGTTTAGGGTGTTTTCGTCAGTGCTTTTTTACTCTACACACGTTCCACAAATTCTCTGTAATAAAACTCACCAAAATATAGCTAATATTATGTTTTGATTAAATATGTTACAGTATACTGGAAATTTTAACGGTAATTTGTTGGCAGGATTGCTTCCAGGATTTTCCTGTAAAATTATTAGTATTTTTTTACAGTTTACTTTTAAAAAGGAACAGGAAACTAGTCTGTTTTTAGTTCGCAGTCAACCTCCATAATTTGCCTGAATCTTTTCTGAACGTCCCATTTCGTGTAGCAAAATGAGTAAAAATACAGGGCAGATAGCTCCAGTTTGCGAACTAGAAAAAAAAAGTTACATTTTTCATGCACTGTTTGACTGTTTTGAAATAATATCCAAGTACCCACTGTTTTTAATTAGCAGGTATTACCAGTACACCCTTCGTGGAATATACCTGATGAAATAATTTGAAAACAAATCAAAAATTGCTTTCAGTTTTTAGGAAAGTGCATGTACAGGTTGTATGCACAGTTGCAACAGCTACTGCAAAGTTGAGTGCATTCATTAATGTACGCATATTAATGTGATAGAATAATCCAGTAATTGCATATTTTTAAATTTCGCATTATAATCGGGTTTCATCTCATTGACACATGTACAGGTAAAATAAATATTGCAACAAATATAAAAAACTCATGAGGATACTAATAATAGAATTAATTTCCATAAGTCACTTGTTCCTTAATCACAACCAACACTAATTATTTACCGCAGGTGCCATCCGATTAAATATACATAAACCATACCTTAATTTTACTATTTTTTGATCAACCTACTATTTTTAATGTGAGCACGGTAATTCCTTATATTATAAACTGGGATAAATAATACCCAGTATATTAGTCCCAGATCACAAAAACATAGAGGTTATACTGTACAAATTAACTTAATAATGGAAAGTTAGTCCAGACAAAACAATATTGTACAGATGAAATGAGAAAATTACAACGCTTTCTATAATACCGCAATCTCTGAAGGTTTGATTGAGTGAATGGTGGGTCGAGGCTGAGCATCGGGTAGTACAAACTCCATCAGCTCAAGTTATATGAACTGTTAAGTAGTGCCATTCCATGCCATGATGTCAACCAAACCCAGAGGTCCTCTCTCTTACCCCTTCATATTTCGTATTGGGCATAAAGACATCTGAAAAATTAACAAGAAACCCTGTAATTTGGAGCTCCTAATAAGTCAATTTCATTTTTCGCGCCGCGTCAGCAATTGCAAATAGGGAGTAAGAGGAGGGACATGAGGAAGAAGGGGGATGATACTCCGCCGCGCTTTCATCTTTCTTTTCACTGTTCCGAAGAGATA
>JAMKCH010027107.1:0-19377 GCA_023653785.1 Ophioderma brevispina
GGGTCCGTTCGCGAACCTCAAGCGTAACCTAGTGTATTTACTAACTCATGCGCATGTCCGACATAATAGACCTTTTCCTACCATTTACACCGTGCTTTGGATAAGTTGATCCACTAGGCATGACATAGTATGCACCGTAGATTACGGCTGCTGATTTCGCGGACGAACCCTCCTGATTCCTGCAGTGTGTGCTTTTCTTTGTCTGAGATTCCCGCACAAAGAGAAAGGTATAGTTGTTGGGTTCGTCCACAGTCGCGAAAATCGTACTCACATGATAGTTCCGAACGGAGAGTCAACTCAACGCCGTACTCTGTGGGAGCGGTACATAGTTTTCTATTCCTACGCTTTTATTGCAAATTTACACCGTGTTTGCTTTAGCTTCTGTGATTGCAATTTTCAGAATCAATGTACTTATTCATATTCCAAAACAAAAAAAGACAGAAAAAAGTCTCAAAATCCCCATATATAATCACAGGCCATTACGGGGGGGCGGGGGGGGGGGGTGGGTAGGAGGGTTGGGAAGGAGAGGAGAAGAAGGAAAAGGGCAACAAGGTCCACTTTTGACTGGAAAATTTTGATTAAAAGTCACAAAATTTAGCCGAAAGGTTGAACCAAAGTCCACCTTGGGGTTGGAAAAAATTTGTTCAAAAAGATCCAAAAAAGTACGTGACCATTTTAGGGGGTTAAGGTCCCCTTTTAACCCAAAAAGGTCCATTTTGTGAAAGTACCGCACCTCCCCCTCCAAAAAAATCCTGCGTAGGCCCTGTATAATCAAAGAATTACATAAAGATTAAAAATCCATTTTTATATTTTGAACATTGTTATTGTTTTCATTAACAATAGAAACATTAGAAATAAGAAAGTAGTATTTAAGGTTTCTTTTTCCTCAAAGAAATAAAATGACAATCCTTTCATTTTTCCATATTAAAAAAAGAGAGATTAAAAATAATAAAACGAAGTTCTAACCAAAACAAGCTCTCAAAAAAAGCATCATAGAAATCAGACAGAAATGAGACAGACATCCACAATTTTTTTGGAAAATAATTATATAATTGCTGGTGTTAAGTTCGTGTAAATACACCATGCATAAAGTTGCCTTGTGGACTTCAACGTTTACTCAGGAATTGATCGACTTATTGGTTAAATCTTGTTGATGGTTCAATCAGGATTCCATTATATGGTGGATAACGTCTAGCCCTCTTCCCATTCATCATTATCTATTCCGTCTTTGTATACCAGGACCATTCTTTGTTGCGGAAGTGTCATCTAGCTAGATGACCATTATTTGAAATAATGGTCATTCTACGCTAGCTAGATGACACTTCCGCCAAAAATAATGGTCAGTAGAACAAAAGAAAAATCATAGGAATGGGTAGAAAACCACCGATCTCACCATGGGTCTGGGGGAAGGGATATTTGTAAATTCTAATCGCATTATGGACACCTGCCACGATTGCAATAACTCCCTGTAATTAAGGGAGTTATTTGCGAGACAAAAAATAAAAGTTGTCAGGATGAATGCAACAGCGTCACGGTTATTCCAATGGATGCGTTCAAGCAGGACTTGTATGTAAAATTACATTAAAGCTATGGTTGTAGCTTTGTGCCGGATGGGAATGATATGTCAAGGGGTTCATTACAGTAAAAAGATAATTCCACATTTATACACTGTTAATACTCTGGGAATCAAGTTAGAATTAATGTTAGGGAATAACAATTATCGTGGACTTCTATATACTATTTTGGCGACAAAAGAACGGGTACACTGAATTATTTTTTTATTTTGGTAAGAAAATCACAAACGGGACTGTCCCATGACACATTGACATTTTTAAAAAATAGCAATGCGACAAAAAAAGATCTAACTTAATCAGCCCAAAATCGGCCGTTAATTCCAAATAGGGACCATGCCTATAGCAAAAATGGAGAGTTGGGCTCCCTAAGACGCTCCAAACTCTGTCACAAGGTAGAGGGACATTGTGATCGCTCATCCGACCTTCGATAAATGAAATAATGACCAGAAGGTCTTATGGCATTACCGAAGCAGAACACCAGGAGATATATTAGTGTGCTCAGCGGCGGTCGGATGCTTCCCACAAATTTCACCCAGGAAGTGCAATGGGTAGCTTGCAGTTAACAAAAACATGCAAATAATTTCAGGCCTAAAGGCCGGGAAGCAATCCACATTAACCAAATGCTTAATGCTTTTTACGAGTCCACTCATTTAAGGATATAAATTCTGTTGTGCCAGTGATGGTGTATCTGATTAATAAATCGTATCTGAAAGGGGTTAAAGGAAATTGGGGCCGTACAGTCAGCTGCTTTGCACATGCGGACCACATGCCCTTTGTCTTGGTGAGGTGTATTGTTGACCAAAGACGAAAGTTAAGCCGAACACAGATTTCCTCGATGGGTTTCGTGTTCAATAGATGAGTATTATAAAACTACATCCAGCTTAATGCCCAAAGATCGAATAACTCTGGTAGATTATACCCCTTGGATATCTATTGGTGATAGGCTCGTCAAATGCGAATATAGGAAGGGAATCTGGTGACTTTTATTAAGAAAAAAAAGTTAGGCTTATGTCACATTTAACGTTAAAATTATTAAAAAATTAGGTTAAAAACGCGTGTTTTTTTGTTTTTTAAAATTCCCATTTTAATTCCTTTGCTCGACGTTTATGTAAGATAAAGGTCTCCAAAAACAAACCCATTCGCGATATAATGGTGTAGAGATTTGTTTCGCTTGCTAGTTTTTGACATGTCTGCCTGCGGCTCGACTTGGTCAGAAACTAGCAAGATCAACACCATTCTCTAGACGACAATTATATTCGCGAATGGGTCTGTTTGGAGCCTTTATCTAATACATACAAGAGAATAGGATTATAACATCGACTGATTATAACATCGTCATTGAATTCCTTGTAAGTTCTCCACAACAAAACACGTACAGCAAACCCGTAACTTCAATTTATATCAAACGTTAATTGAGACAAGTCGTTTGTCGGTCATCTCGCGGTACAATGCACAGAAGGGCAAAGCTATCCAGCACATATGTCACTCCCATTGATTCCGGAAATTGCTCGATAATCCAGGTGGCCTATTAAGACCTGGCATTTCTGCCCTGGGTGAGAAGAAATTTTTATGTAATCAGACGACATGCTATTCATGGGATCTAATGTAGTGATAACAACGTTCAACGAAGAGCGTGCCAAAAACCGACTTATTAGTTAGAGGGCGCTAATCAATTTTTTGCTCTCTTGTCCGGATTTCGACATCGTTCTATATAGGCACCGGTGGCTTGTATACGCATTTTACGGTGATATGGTGATATGGTCTCGCCCGGAGAAGGTTGAACAAGCAATGATATATAGTTTTCACTTACCCGACTTCAAGTGGTAAAGTGCTACTGAGAGTTGTGGCGATTGGAAGATGTGGAGGCTTGCGTGGGCGGGTACAACAAAAAGGGGTGGGAAGCCGGGATGAAGGATCCTATCTGCCTGTAGAACCGCTGCGTCACTATAACATCTGGATAACTTGTTGAACGTGGAAGAACCAGCCCCTCCCATTGCGGCCATATATCTTGAATCGAATCTCCCCAAAGGAGGCCCAAGTAGCTGCCTGAGATCTTACGGCCGTGAGCTCCTACGTGCGTCCCCACCAGACGAACCCCCGTACTAGCTAGGTTCTCCTTGATGAACTGCCATGCTCATCTGGCTACTTTAGTCTTGGGAGGACCGTGCAAAACGGCTTCTGGGTTGGGGGGAAAAGCTGGTCGTGAGCTCCCCCCCCCCCAGAGGGCTGGGTCTTGCTGAAGTTAAACTTCAAGGCTCTAACTGGACTCCAGGGTCCTGTAATCGCTGGAGCCCGAAGCTTGTCGGCAATCTGGGAGGGCCGATCGGCCGTGTATTTAGCTGAGTGGTTGATTCTTGGCAGGAAAACTGCTCGCAGGAGAAAGCGGTGGTGCGGCGTTCCTGTTAAGTGTGGAGTGTGATTCTCTGCTATAGACAAAGCAGGGATTGGTCGATACTTCTCCTGCTGAGGCTGCGGCGACAAGGGAGAGTGTATTCTTGGTGGGTCCCGGACGCCTAGAGAAGGGCTCCTAAGGAGGGCTGTAGAGATGCTGGAGGACTGATGGCAGGTCCCAAGCTGACACTAGAGACCGTTCGGGCGGCCGTTGAGCAGCATTCCCTTGATGAGATCATTAAGTCTCTGGTCCGTTAGACACGTGATGCCCCGGTGATGCCTCTGCCAAATCCCAGATGGATCCCAGCTATACTACTCGCATGCGAATTCTCAACATGTTACCACTGTTGTCATACTGGCTGTGAAGCCCAGTAGTCTAGTCACAAAGATGTTGGTGATTGGTTGAGTTTCATGAGGGTCCTGTCGCGCTGCTTGTGGATGCGATGCGCTCGGCGGTCGGAAACGCTATTTCCCCGTTTGAAGGTCAGCGTCGCCCTTAAAAGACCGATGCTCTGCGAGGAGTGCTGAAGCGTCCCTGAAGGCGCTGCCATGAGCCAGTCGTCCAGGTAAGACGAAGGCGAAATGGCTTCTCCCCCTGAGAAACTCTGCTACAACCTTCACTATCCTGGTGAATGTGCGGGGCGCTGTCGACAATCCGAACGGGAGGCACTAGAACTGATAGAACGAGCGGTCGATATAGAAAACCGAGCCACTTCCTGTGTGAAGGATGTATCGGAGTGTGGGGTAGCATCCTTTAAGCAAGAGTGGATGCTCCTCCGGCTCCGATTGAGTCCCTTGAGAACTGTGATAGGCTCTCCATCTACACTTGTAACACATGTTGTGAACTAGCCCGCCATGTTCCGCGGGAAGCACACACTGACTCACCTAATCAGACACAATTTTGTAACATCTATATGCTGCTACCAAAAACGTACAGCTTAACTGTGTTCTTTCCAAGATAGATGGGTTGGTAAGTATATGAACACTTGTTAATTTAACTTCTAATCTTTCTTTCGTTCAACATTGCCAGTTTTTGAAATAAGGCAACAGCTTCGTTTATTGAAAATGTGATTGAGGATAGAATTAGCCAAATTTGAGTGAGTTAAAATCATAACATGTGCTAATAATGAGGGGGGATCATTGCATTCACAGGTATTGTGATAAATCGTATTTCACCATGATTCAGCTCAGCTTGACCTTTTAAGTGGTTTCATCAATGAATTTCTGACCCAAAACAAACGAATGAAACATGTTTCATTTGTCACCACAAGTACCGCTGTAGCTTACTCTGAATGGACACTACAAGTACCACTATAACTTAATATGAAGCGTCTTCTAGCTCAAGCCATAATCTGGCGACCATATTGGCAGCCATCTTGTTTGACCATAACGCAGTTTCTCACTGGTCTTGTAACTGGTTTTAATGGGTTACTTGACATTAAAACGTGTAACTGTACACCTCTGATATATAAGTTACATATGAAACCCTGTAGGTCATATTCGCTGCCTTATTTCTTATTTGTGGCCTTATTGACAGCCATCTTGGATTGAACCATGATGTGAACCACCAATGGTCTCGCAATTGATTTCAATGGATTGCTTGCCCCTCAAAACATATGATTAGACACGAAAAATACCACAATAGGATAAATAGCAGGTTTTTCACAGCTGAAACCATGATTTGGCGGCCATATTGGCGGCCATGTTGGATTGATCACGATGTTAACCTTCAATGGTCTTGCAATTGGTCTTAATTGATTCCCTGACCCCCAAAACATATGACTAGACACCAAAATTGTTATCCTAGGTGAAATATAAAGGAAGTTATAGCTGATAATATGTAACGGCAGCCATCTTGGACGCCATCTTGAATTTCTCAAAACCCTCAAGGGTGGACAAAGTCCACCCGGCAGATTCTGAATGAAAGAAGACACCTCAGGCTATACAAACCAATCATAAAAAAATATATACAAATTTTTTAGGTTACCCTGAAAAATCCAGTTTCTCTGCCGGACTATACGACAGAAAGTACTAAATAATCATATTATTACATAAAGACGACGTATTCGGCTTATTCACTTCAGGTGTGATCTAATACATTGGAAAGCATTCAAAATATGCAAAAACCCGGATTCGAAAAAAAATTGGGGGCGCTTCTTTCTGGAAATCTCCTCATGTCTCTTTAATATATGGTTTTCTGAAGTTTTGGCAGCCATTTTGAAAACGCCCTCTGCAGAGATTTCCCCAAATTTATCAGAGGTTCGATCAAAAAAATCTTGTTCAGCATCCTTGAAAATATAAACTTTTTATAAAAAATTCTTTCAAACATCTGCACTTTGATTTATTTTGATATTGATATCAAAATTGATATCATTTTGTACTCTTAGATAGCTGTTTTTAGCTTTAATATGTCATTTCTGGAATTTTAACAGCCATTTTGAGAGTTATCCACATTTCACAAACGTTGGACCTAAAAAATCTTGTTCAGCATCCTTGAAAATATAAAAAAAAAACATCTTTAAAATCTTCTCTTTGATTTATATTTGAATTTGATAATAATTGAAAACAGCCCCCAAAACGCTATTTTATGGAATTTTGGCAGCCATTTTGAAAAAAAGCGCCCTCTAGGGTACTTATCATAAATTCTAATATTTGGTATAATACAATAACTAGCATTAAGAAACACCGAAATTTGATTTCATTTGGACTCTTAGATGGCTGCTTTTAGCTTTAATATGCAATTTTCTGGAATTTTGGCGGCCATTTTAAAAAACGCCCTCTAGCGAGAGTTCCCCACATTTCCCAGAGGTTGGACCAAAATAATCTTGTTCAGCATTCTTGAAAATGTAAACAAATACCTTCAAACATCTTCACATTGATTTATAATTGTATCCATTAATAATTAATTGATAACGGTCCCAAAAAGGCTATTATACAGAATTGTGGCAGCCATTTTGAAAAAGCGCCCTCCACGGGTACTTATCATAATTTCTAATTATTGGAATAGCATAATACAATAACTAGCATTAAGAAACACCGAAATTTCATTTGGACTCTTAGATGGCTGTTTTTAGCCTTAATATGAAATTTCTGGAATTTTGGCGGCCATTTTGAAAAAAGCGCCCTCTAAAGGTACCTATCATAAATCCTAATTATTTAAATATCATTATATAATAGAGAGCATTCAGAAATACCCCAAAATTGATTTATTTTTTTTATTTTTTTTATTTTTTGCTTTTTTTAAGTTTTTTACATTTTTTCTGGAAATGTTGGCGGCCATTTTGAAAAAACGCCCTCTAGCGAGAGTTCCCCACATTTCCCAGAGGTTGGACCAAAATAATCTTGTTCAGCATTCTTGAAAATGTAAACAAATACCTTCAAACATCTTCACTTTGATTTATACTTGTATTCACTAATAATTAATTGATAACGGTCCAAAGAGGCTACTATACAGAATTTTGACAGCCATTTTGAAAACGCCCCCTGTACGTACGTGTACTTATCATAAATTCTAATTATTCGCATAACATTACACAATAATTAGCATTAAGAAATACCCCAAAATTGATTTCATATTAACTATTAGATAGCTGTTTTTAGCTTTAATATGCCATTTTCTGGAATTTTGGCGGCCATTTTGAAAAAACGCCCTCTAGCGAGAGTTCCCCACATTTCCCAGAGGTTGGACCCAAAAAATCTTGTTCAGCACCCTTGAAAATACAAGAAAACACCTTCAAACCTTCTTCCCCAAACTTCTAGAATGGGACTTTAATTTTGAACCCTACTAAATGTGTTTTTTTTTACAATGATTCATACCTATACACGCATGTTGTTTCATGAAGTTAACTTTTTGTGCACAACTGTGTTAAAGGAGATCAAAGGTATTAAAAAGCGAATTTACAGCCCTTTATTTTCAATTATTTTTTTCAGCGTTCATTCATAGATAGACTTATCTAATCGCTCACATTACTATATACAATGTAGATGTAGCGTTTGATTCACTTACCTACAACCATTATTGCGGTATTTCTCCTCGTGTAAATTTCCACGTATTGATGTGGCCTTACAACGAGAATATATCTGTTAATACTAATGACGGCAAGGGACATCACAGAGTAGACAAATGTCAACATGTTAAGAAATCCAGAGATTTCACACATCTGCTCTCCTAGAGGCCAATCGCCAAATCCAATGTCCAAGATTGTAAGAGGAAGATTGGTCAATGCCACCAATATATCTGCGCTGCTCAAACATAACACCATTCCGTTGGCGATCGTCTTTAAGTTTTTGTTCGTGAATATCACCATCCATAGCAGAATATTTCCACTTAATGCTGTGATCCAAATGACAGAAAGCAATGAAATTTCGATTCCTTTTTCAACCAAAGAAATATTGTCTGTATAAGTATGAACTTCAAAGCTTTCTGATATAGACGTACTATTAGGCAATGGTGAAACGATGCCAACCGTATTGTGTATTTCCATGTTCAAACAGCATTGATGTTGATCAATGTTGTTCTACCTTCGCGTGCAATGCGTTGATTTGCAACATAGGCGTTGATATAATATATATATACATTTATAACAACACAGTGCACTTGTAGAGTCGATTCGTCTACAGCTTGACGCGCAATTTACAATATAAAGCAAAATCTTTAGCAGGTCCGCAACCTTGCAACTCCTTATCACTAACAAATTTGGACGAGGAATATGTTGTGTGGATGAAATGCGTTGAATTGACTTAACAGCTTCTATAATCACGTTATTTCAAATCACGTTATTTCAAGTTGGGCTCACTGTGTTTTCAATATATATGTTCAATTGTTAATACAGTACGATATATGCCTTTTCGTAAATATTCCTTCAATGTAATCAAAGTTTCTAATCTTTTTTTAAATATTTTAATCTAAGAAAGACTATTTCAACGGGACTTCTCAATCTTATCTCGTTTATTTATTTATTGTTTAATTGTGCAATCTGTGATTTAAATGCTTTCTAAAACATACGTATTTGACCATAATATGTTCAACGACATACAAACTTAAAGCAATTGCGTTTAATTGTAAAACACAATCAGATGTAAGTGGATTTAATTCGATATTAGTTTGCACTTAATAATTGCTTTTGACTGTTGAAGACTTCTAGCAACACCCTATATTACTAAAAGAGGAGATGATTATTTTCCCCGTATGTGGAAGCGGTGTGGGAAGAACTTGAATCTCGTCTAGTATGTGTCTAGCAATGATTGGCGAACATCTCCAGGAATAAAAATTAAAAAAACCTGCAGAACAATGTTCTATTGTAGGAGCAATGTACGCATTTTACTTTTGGATTGATATTACTGCCCATGTCCATTATACTTCGGATGACACAAATATGCTAATTTTGTTTACAGCCAGGCCGCGAGCACGTCATGTACAATACAAGGTACACAACACAAAGTTATTTTTTCACCACGAGAGAGATTAATTCTTAAAGCCTGTCGTCTGCTTTACAACTTTAATTTTTGGGTTAAGTTAGTCAAACTCAATAATAAAAGTATTTCCATAAAGAACGAATGTTAAACAGATATAAATCGAATCGCTGTTTGTATCTTAACTTAAAATACGTACCAAGTGAGATTGTTTTTGTCGTCGATCGATCTAACAAAAGAATTCCACGTACACTGCAAACACTGCATGGTGTTAATTTTAACACCATGGGTGTTAATTTTAACACCCTTCTAGAATCAAAAGGCGGCCGCGCCCTCTGGTATTAGATTTACACCATTTCGGTGTTAAATACCACCATTTTTGTGTTATATTAACACAAATTTTGGTGTTATAATGTACAATATAACACAGTTTGGTGTTAATTTTATACTACATGTCGGTGTTATTTTTTAACACTGTCAGTGCCAAATTGACACTGGTGCAAACTGGTGTTAATTTGACACCCTCCCGGGCCGTACCCTCTGGTGTTAATTAACACCAAACTTTGGTGTTAACATTTATATTTGTAACATCTGACATTTGAGTGGAAAATTTTTGATTTTGTTATTGTTTGCTTCTATTGTAACTCCTTACTGCTGAAGTTTCATAAGCAGATCACCAAAATGCATAATTAAAGTTGTGCAGCAACACCGAGCAGTGTTAAATCCTGAATTTCAACACCAGAAACTAGCATCGACAAGCTTGACACCGACTTGGTGTTAACATTTTAACACCCCGGTTTTTGCGGAATAAAAGTTCACACCTCATGTATGGCAACTAGACGCACCTAGTGCAAAATAATGCAGTAGACACGGGAGTACACATATTTGAATGGGTGAATGAGCAAAATACTGGAACGCACATTCACGAATGGATTTAAAAATATGTAGTGACAATTCCTTCTTTCTTTAGTGACAAAATAGTACAATTGCATGAGCTTTCAAATTATATCATCCTACTATCTCGCAACTGGGTATTGGGGCAGACGTCTTTGGATAAATGCACTTCTTACATAATCGACCCATGGACGTACTTAATAATACTTTACTAGTATGGCATTACAATTGGGAATCATAACCTTTTGTTGGAAACGCTTGTAACAACAAACATTACGCAAAAGTTGAGCGGTCGCTTTCGCAATAAGCTCCCTCAGGCCCGCGTTAATCTACAATTAGAGAAGAGTGCAAGTTCACAGACCGTAGAAGTTTATATACAGAACAACCATGCAATTAACAGAGTACATAAAATGAAAAAAAAAAATAACAGAACATGAAAGAAAAGGAAACATTTCCTTTCAAATTATTCCCGGGGGGGATATTGCATTCTCCTTGTTTATTGTTTAGATTGAGACGTCACCACCAGACATGTTGTGGACAAGATGCATACATTCCAAAGACATACAATACATTAAGCTGTCAATCGCTCCATGTTTAAGCGATTGCACAGGGATCTTGACGGTTGAATGTATTGTAGTACGCATGCATCTATCTTGTTCCCACCAACATGGCTGGCTATGAATACGGTCCTTTGAAACCCAACGCACAAACCAATTCATATGAAAATTCCTACGGAGTACAGCACCATATCTTACTATCAAAGAGAACATACCCTACTTATTATATCACTCAACATAAAATCAAGGCAGTTCAGTTGTTTATTACCGTTTGCATGATTTTACCATCACCTCTCCGTTTGATAGTTTTTCCATCACTGCTCTGCGCCAAAATACGCATGCGCCAAGCCTCGGACTCGCCGATTGTTTATGGGTTAAACCTAACGGAAAAACTGAAAGTGGTGAACGATGACTGGGAAGTTAACTTAACAGTTATAGAAATTTTTTTAATGGCGTGATTAAACATCTTAACTGCCTTAAATCGTGTGACGGTAGAAATACCATCACTTCAAGTGAAAAATGTTGTCCCTTACCACTCGCCGTACCGGATCGTGGAATGGAGGGGTAAAAGGGGGTTATAGAGTTATGCAATCTCGTGTTCAATTATCCTAAGCCCCTCTTACCATCCTTACTACATTTAACCTGCTTTTTCTCCAAAATTGACAGGCTTAGAGACTTGACAGAGATGCGTAACTCTATCACCCCCTTGACCGCTCCCTTCCAAACGAATAGTCCTAGGAAAACCGAACACTGGATTGCGTAACTCTATCACCCCCCTCGTCCCAAAAGATCCAAATAAATTTTGCTCACAGGTAATCGAAACGCGTCCTCCGATAGCTTTTTTAATTTCTCACAAATACAGAGAACCTTCTATTCTTTTCCTACCCAGGAATCACTTGGCTTTTCGCTGAATTTGCAAACAAAACACCATTAATTCGATTACACCGTGTTTGCAAACAAAGACACAGCTGTATCTGGTCAAAAATAACTGGCTATTTTATCCTAAGACAAGCTACAGTTTTTCTTTTAATTGTTCCTCTTTAAAACAAAGCCTTATGATGACTGAACCAGGAAATGGCGTAACTCTATCACCCCCCTATACTTACTTTAAACAAAGCCGTATGATGACTAAACAGCACATTGCGTAACTCTATCACCCCCCTTACTGCTCCTACAATAGCTATCTTCTGAGTTCTGCAAAATTTAGAGCAACTCTGTTATTTCCCACATTCTATTTTAAATTGGTTTTGTTATTGATTATGTTTGCAAATTTTCTAGCTAACCAACCACAACGCTGAAGGATCGCGGGGCCCTGACCCCGGGAGGAGAAGCGCGGAACAAAAGACAGTGGACCCGACAGAGAGATTGGTGCTTTGCCGCATTCTAAGACTTGAGGCAGGAGGGGAGAATAGAGGTAGATAGGAAGTGCGAAATAGGGGGTCTAGTGGAAAACTCGCGTATTCACCGAAATCCGGTTACCGCAGCGAGGAAATAGATACACACAGGTATGGGATTAACAGGAACCTCTGAGTGGGAGAGCGGGCGGAAGAAGTGCTAGATGCTGAAGGTATAGAAGAGGTGCTGGTTATTTCGAATTTGAAAGTGACATCCGGCGCGAACACTCCCATGGGGGATGGTAGAAGGGGCCACTGAGGAACTCGTTGGGTTTAAGAAGTGGATAGATATGGGGTCGTGATTTAGTCTCAAGGGCTCGCGCTAAGGAGTGGTCGGGCCGGCAACACCGACATGGCACGAGGGCGGTTTTGATAAGAGTCAGATGCTGTACGAGTTAGCTTGGGGAGCGCAGGCTGCTCGTCCAAACCGATAGGCCTAGTCTAACCGAAAACACGGATTGCGTAAACTCTATCACCGCACGGGGGGGGGGGGGCTCGACCGAAAATTGTGGGTGCGGGCCCGCTAGCAGCGGTTGAAGTGCGGGGCGGAAGAGGTCGGGGAGTTGCGGCTAGTGAAGGAGGATAGGTAATAGCATAAGACGTTATGTCACAATCTGCTGCCGAGATCTATTTGGGGTTTATGCCTACAAACATTCATAGGCCTACAATGATAGAGTCTAGGCATAAACATTTTTAACAAATCAGAAATCCTACAACCTGAAATCATAGAAAAACCAACCCCTCTAAGGCTTTACTCTAGTCAAAACAACAAAACCGAGAATCCTATTGTACTCGCATCCGATCTCATAAGCTGGTCTTAGGGTCCATCTCTGGCACCTTTACTTGTACTAAAAGTCAAGTAGGCTTTGCTTTATTGAGTTCAAAAATAGGCTTAAAATGTGAGCTCTAGCTCTATCTATTGACATTTATTATAACAGAAGATAAATATCTCATTCCTTTCTAAATTACGCACTCATGAAATCAAAATAATGTTAGATTTTTTGTCACAAAAGTGGACCTAAATCACTGAATGTATAAAACCATACTGCTTTGCATCTTGTGTTATTTAAAGGTCTACTGACACACTAAATGACATGCCTATTCATAAGTGCCTAAATGATGGTGATTAATGCTCTTTTCATCAAAAATATTACAAAAATACCGAGGTGACCAAATTAAGCCCTATTCCAAATTAGCTGATGAGATTAACCAAAACAGATCAAAGTATTTTGATCATAGTTAATCGAAACGCGTCCTACAATAGCTATCTCTCTGAGTTTCTCCAAAATTAGAGAAACTCCTGTTGTTTTTCCTCACATTCTATTTCAAATTGGATTGTTATTGGAATTTGTTTCAAATTTAGGCAAAAAACTTACACCTCTGTACGCTTTTTGGCAACTCCGCAAAGGGAACTATTTGCTTGTCTAAAACAATGACATTAGGGTTTCCAGGAAGACCAAGAAATGGCTGGTTTACTGCTCTTCCCAAACCGATAGGCCTAGTATAACCGAACACGGGATTGCGTAACTCGACCCCTCCTCTTATCGATTATCGAAACTCCAACTCGAATCAAATAATAAGCACAAACTGGATTTTTTCTATCCAACTACTCCAAAGGAATATGAAAATCGGAAGTGCTTAAATGCTTGTCATAATCTTTCATACAAAAGAAAATATCTTCTAGAAAGGATGTACCAAAGACCGCGGTAACTTCCTTTATCTTCAGCACTGACTACTTCCCCCAAAGAAGCAAAGCTGATATCAAACAGGCACTTCTCAGGAACTGGCATTTCATATCTGAAAATCATAATCTGAAACGAAATCTTCCCCTGTTCCCCGATCCGCGCACTAGACGCACCCAAATCTAGAGAGCGTCTAGTTAGAGCTAAGTACATCATATAATGTCTGCAATCTTCGAACTCTAAATGAGCAATATTTCGGGGGGGGGGGAGGACTAGTCTCAAACTGAAAGTCCCCAAATTCCAACTACTGAGAGATTTGCTAGATCTTCTCAACGAAAATTACGTCATCTCATGAATATTCCCGTATTATGACATTCAAAAGACAGTTCGGAATTTTAGTTTTGACTTTACCGCTGTCAACGGGAATAGTTGAATCCTTATAAAAATATCAGAATGCCATGATAGACCGATCTACTTACAAAACCTCATTAGGGCCTATCATTTCAACATCGTGTCTCCGAATTAAATTACAAGGTCTCGTCTACCCTAAAATCATACTAAAACCAATCCTAAAACAGGGTCTACACTCTAACTTTAATGATCTTCATAAATCTAGGACTTTCCACAATCTTTCTGCCGAGAGCTGAGTTTTGGTGTTGCCTACAAACATTTTCAGTAGGCCTACAATGATAGATCTCGGCATAACATGTTTTAAACAAAGTACGAAGTCCGACATACCGAAATCATAGCAAAACCAACCCTCTAAGCTTGACTCTTATTCAACACAACAAAAAGAATCCTAATTGTATCTATCCGATCTCATAACTGGTCTTAGGGTCCATCTTGCACTCTTTACTTGTACTAAAAATTCAAGTAGGCTTTGGCTATTGAGTTCAAAACATCTTTAATACTGATAAAGCCTCTTACTCTATCATTAAATTATTATAACGAAAGATAAATATCCCTTTCTTTCTCTTTAAATTCGCACTCATGAAATCAAAATCATGTTTAGATTGTTTGTCACAAAAGTGGACCTAAATAAACTAATGTATAAAACCATACTGCTTTGCATCTTGTGTTATTTTAAGTGTCCTATTACACACTAAATGACATTATGCCTATTCATGAGTGCTTAAATGATAGTGATAATGCTCTGTTCATCAAATTATTACCAAAACACCAGGTTACTCCAAAATTAAGCTGCAAAAGTACCTGATGAATGACCACAAAAGAGCAAAGTATTTTGAGCAGAGTTAATCGAAACGCGTCCTACAATAGCTATCTCTCGGAGTTTCTCCAAAATTAGAGAAACTCCTGTTATTTTTCCCAATTCTATTTTAAAGTGGTTGTTATGGAAATTTGTTTAAAATGTAGCAAAAACTACAAGCCTCTGTACGCTTTCTTTGCTAACCCGACCAAAGAGCGAGGGAAATATTGCGTTCTAAAACAATATGGACATTATGGTCATGAAGGACAAGAAATGGCTCTATGTTTACCGGCTCTTCCAAAACTGATAGGCCTAGGATAACGAACACGGGGAGTGAGTAACTCTATCACCCCCTCTAACCATCTTTCACTTCATGTTGATATTTCAACCATCACATTATAGTCATTAATATTGTATACCCAAACCCCGCCCTATCTGCCGCCTCCACTTTTCTTCTTGTCTCTGCTTTACTTGCGTTATCAAAGTCAATTGAATTACACGTATGAAGCCGGCTCGAGGTATTTTGTTGCTTTATATCATGAAAAAGTAGCTTCGATCATAATCGGGGCGGTGGTTGGGTGATAACATCTGAATCTTTTCAACTGTTGCTATGTCAAAAACAATGGCTCCTATCTACACATGCAGATTAAAAAAGAAAGTGCGTTGTACGCTGCATACCTGGCGGTTACGGGTTTCATTATGTAACATGAATGTAAATCCCTTGGCTGCCCATTTTTGAGTTACTCCTTTATTAATTCAGCACGAAATAATAGATGTCTGTATAGATATGAATAGAATTGATCACTGCAAATATAAGTAAAATATAAAAACACTCATTACGTCAATAAGCTCATTCACCCTGATAAATAAATATTGTCATTGTAAAAACAAAAAAAAAATAGGGAATTTATGCCCACGCCATGAAGTTACAGTTGTTTCTATATGTTTTTGGTACAATCAAAAAGCATTCAGACACTGTACCTCAGGCGTGTAGTAAGATTATTGACTCTGACGAGTGAATGTGGATTAGCGGGGATTAGAACATATACAATGCAATGATCTTGACCCGTTGACCGCGTGCTTTTCAGTTTGATAAAATGCTGACAGTAATGTCAGCCTCCTTGGCTGTCTGTGGCAGAGAAGTGGAGCTTACAAGGAAAATACTCTTAGTTCTCCTTCTTTTACAAAATTTCCAGGTTCAGCCATTTTTCTGCATAAGCTTAAGATTCTGAAAACAAAATGAATGAGATATCGAAACACATCCTCCATCCTTCAACTTAAAAAGACTGTCATACACTTTAGTAGACAGGCGAAGAATCTCACCGGGGCTTATTATGGACCATCTACATCAATTGCTAGTTACTTATAACGCTAAAATTGGGTATATTTTTTCCATAGGGGCCAATTTAGTTTAACACAGGGGGCAAATTTTTAAAAAAAATCCCCAATCATATTGAAATGTATTCCATATTTGTTCCATCTAGGGAAATGTATGCCATATTTTCCTTCTAGTCCTAAGATTCCAAAAAATTATAGTTTGCCTCACCTACGACCCAATTGTTTTTTTTTAGAGTTAATGGTACAAAAACTAAAATGTGTTACAAAAAAGGAGGCTCACTCACTTTGTATAGGTCAACAATAAAAGTTAATCTGATTATATTTTATTGCGAGGAAGTAATGAGGACTCCCATAAAGTATATTTTGATTATGTGAAATAGTTTACTTACGGAGATCAGGGTCAAAGAAGGTCAACGTCCAATTATGTTGACCTATTACCTATTTTGTCGCATAACATATAACCTACATTGCAGATGTACAAACTATTCCTTATTTTACACATTAAGCTAGATGAACACCCCTTTCATTTTTACCAAAAATTTGAGCACTTTTTGACTTTGACCCTGTAGCAAATTAAGAATTGACTTTTTTTACCATTTTAGCCATTTCTACCCTATAACTCCCAAACCAATGGTCATTTGGTAGCCAACTATACATTTTTTGAATCCACGACTAGACGGACATATGGCATACATTGCACATGTTTGGACATGTTTCAACGTTTGACCCTGGTGTAAACTTAAATTGGTCCCTATTGAAAAAAAGTGATACCACAATTTGAAGTACGAACTACCTCAGCGTGTTAAGATAGAGGGCCCCATACACACCAAAGGTGTCCAACCCGTTTCTGTAGTGGCGGGGGAGACGAGGAGGTTTTTACCTGGTCCATGCTCTTGCTCTAATGTACGATTATTGCAGCGGTTGTCTTCTAATGTAATATCAACCTCCAATTCATTGGTTTGTCAATATCACAAACCGTAATTACGTGTGCCGTGGCGCAAAAAAGCTTACTATACCCAGAAGTGGGAGCTCCCATACGCTTGTGACATGTGACTGGTCTTGACTCGCATGACTAACCCGCAGATTCCTACTCACGGTGTAACTCAGAGCTTAAGCTATTCTATGTGTACTCTTAGCGCTACTCGAAGGGTTACCCCTTGTACAATTATTGATGCAGTGCCTACAACTAAGTGCTTGCAAAGTACACAAGCCCTGGTTGAATAGCAGCTATTTTTACTTAGCAGTACCCATCACAAAGTTTACTCTACAGTTGCCTGCTAGGTGACTAACATTACCATGAAGCCACCAGTAATGGAGTACCTCTGCAGCTCCTCCACGGGAGTACCTTCACAGTACTCCCCCTACCGTGCCTAGTAGGCACACTTGGACCAAAGAGGGCGGCCAAACATTCTAGTTGTGGTTTACGACGCGCTCATTTTCCAAGCTTAGTAACATCTTCATTTGAGTTGAAGCTCCAAAAACCCCCTATATATGACATTTTGTGTAAAAACATAGAACATAGGTGACCAAAAGTTACGTAATGGATAAATTACTACAATAATCACACAGAGCTCAAAGCTAATTTGCTTGCATGGAGTAACCATTCCGGTACTCACGCATGGGGTGACTAGTGTTTATGCTACGGCGTGTGTACCTAGGTACACGGCGATGTGGTACCCATGCGGTGGGTACTCCATGGCTACTTACAGCTACTTCACAGGTACTTCCATGATAAACTTGGTTGTGTATGTACATTGCTTACGCCTTTCTTGCGCTTCCTCTCAGTCACGTTTTAGCTACAATTTCTTAAAACATGATTTAGTCAATAAATTTTAACATCTGACCCCAAACAAATTGTAAAAGAAACAATTTTGATCTAAGTACTGTGAAATTGTCAAAAATAATATGCTAAAAGTTACCAAATCACCTAGAATAAGATGCAGAATAGGGACCGTGTACAGGGTTAACAATTCAATTTTCGAATTGATTTAACGATGTTCCAATTTATATGGGGTACTCCTAAGGTTAAAAGATATCGTTTGGCCCTATTTATGAATTGTAGTTTTAGTACTATAGTCACAGTCAGGTCATCCTGGGGTAAATTTTAGAATTGTCCGATTTTGTTCGAACTGTTGTAAATTGTTCATATGGTCACAGAATCAGTAATTGAAATAGATGCTTTGTTTTTCTATAAAATGACAGAGTTATATATGACTAGCGACCTCCATATACCCTGTATCTCATATTTTTGCATTCCAATTATGGCAACTAATGTCTATAGACGTGCAACCATATATTTTCGGCTCCAGTACTGATGAACAATTTGACAATATTGTTTTGTAACGAACGGATATATCTGAAAAGGTACCCCCATTGTGACCTTGAACCATTTTTGACTCACACTATTGAACTACAACCTGCAGATATGGCAACCTATACCTTTGGTAAGCCTTGAAAATTCGAATACTTTTCGACGCGTTTCGACCCCTTTCATATTTTGAAGCCATGTCAATAACTGCAAATTCCATTTTTACCCTCCATTATTGCAATTAGTTTGGGATAAGGCTTTATCCTAATTTGACTGGCCCAATTTTGTAATTTGATTTAGAAAAAAATGGCCATCATTTTGAGGTTTTTTTTAAGTTTTGGGTTCCTTAAAATGTCCATCGTTTTGACAATGATTTGGATATTAGCATTAAAAGCTCATAAAGTTAAATTGCTTTTACTCAAATTCCATTTACCGCATTTAAAAAAAAAATTGATTTATTATGCATGCAAATGTGCGCCCGCAGGCGGAGTGCCCATCTCTCTGGTCATTGGCGTTTGGCATACTCCCTCATATATGTTTGCTGTGGGGGGGTACGCACCCTCCCGCACATCGAGTCTGTTTTGGCATGCCCAAGCATATACCGGTACCCATACTCCTGG
>JAMKCH010027108.1:0-17986 GCA_023653785.1 Ophioderma brevispina
CTGCCACGAGCACTCCTTCCTTGGCATCGTTTGTGAAGACATGTTTAATTGTACTTCATATCACGTCAGAAATCTAGCCCGATACGTACAGCGCTAATGCTTTTATGCTTACGGGGGCTCAAGGAGAGTTTCTGAGGATAAAAACCTCTCAACATTTGTACTTGATTGGTTATAGAATACTCCATTCTCACAAGAGGCTGTTACTGCTCTTACAAACTTCAAATACATTGATTACGTCTAAGCTATACTGTAAAACCGTGGCACACTGTGATCTGTGTAAATAAAGGCATTTAGCACCAGGATGCTTAAAACTTAAGCATTTATATTCTAAGTGTGGTATTGTAGTTTCTAAACAAAGTGTTTGGATTCTAAATGCAATGTGTTTAGATAAGAACACATGTATGTTTTGAAGTTAACCACGATCCATACATTACCAAGTGTTCCAAAAGGCTAAAATGGCTTGCGGGCAATACTTTTTGGATGTTCGTGTGAGTATTATTAGCTCAACATCCACATCAACATCACTTTCCTTGAACCAAGGAAGGTTGATCATATTTCCCCTGCGGTGGTTTCCTACACTCGGCCCATACAAAAATGGGAAAAAGCATTTTTTGCTTAATTTTTTTGATAAAAAGGTCCAAATTTAGAAAAATTTGATATCAAAAATCCACTTTGGTGAATGAGATTGGGGGTTGGTCCACTTTTCCAAAAAGCGTCCCTTTTTCGAAGTCCCAGACCCCCAAAATAAATCCCTGGCCCCTTGCTACACTGGCTGCTGATTTGTATAGATTATGTACAAAATTGCTCCATTGACTTACAAGATTCTCTCTGGTATTGCTCTACTCATTTACCTTTTTTCTCTGTATACTTCCTTCATTACCGACATCTGTATTGCACAAGCTGGTTTGTAAGAAGCCATGTAACTCTAAGACCTATATTCAGATGCTTTCCAGTGCTGCACTAAATTTGGAATGTTATCCCAATCACTGTCCAGCCTCTTGCAATTTTTCACAATTCAATCAAATCTTGGCTTATAAGACTGAAGGCTTTTTTCATAAGAAAAACACGGTCGCTTGTAATTCAGAAAATCACTACTTATTGCTTTAAATTTGATTGAAAATAACAATAGATATTCCAACTGTTCATGTAATTAGGAGGAACCGTACTCAAGAATAACTTTATACAACATACGCTATAAAAGTAATTATTGAACACCTTCGAGTGTTGCCTGGAAAAACGGATTATACTAAACCTCACAAATGAAATAAAACAGTTTTGTCTGACCATGCGCTATTTGAAATTCATGCTAGTTGATCTGGGATATGTAATATGTGTTTAAGCGATACTGACGGCACAGTAGTGTCATACATCACACGTGACGCTTTCATCATGTGCATTTCCTATTCATGTATGACGCAAACGTGCCTACCGTATCGCATAACACGTTATACAATTAGCGCAAATTTTAAATAGAGCATGGTCACTATATGTTTTAATTCATTGTTTGGTTATATACTTCCGTTTTTCGAGAAACAATCGATTTGGTCAATAATTATTTTATATGAGTATATTGTATAATACTTTATTCATTATACGGGTTCTCCTTTAAGGTTTTTTCATTCCCCTATCATTGAAGTTTGTTCCTTCACATCTTGTATGCATCCTTGCACTTTGAGTTTAATAATTTTAGCTTCATAGATTGCTATTGAATAAGATATTTACCTGTCTAAAAATTATTCAAATGGGACACAGGATACAGGATTGAGGATACAACTTCTCTGAATTCACACTGATTGGTTGTAGTACTTACTGAGAATGCGTTTAAAGCTGAAGGAAATATCACTTTTATGGTGTAATCAAACGGGAGCACCATAGTATTTTTATATTTTGGCATGCAATTGATAATGGTTTGGGCATTATTTCCCTATTTTATTATTTTATTTCATCATTCCAATTTATTGACATATAAAAATACAAACAAGGGGGTTGAGTAGGCTGAAAACCTGGCTCAAAACTCCGCAAGCATTGTCCACACACATGACATTTTGAAAAACAATATACATAAGCACCAAAAAAAATCATAAAATATGGATATCAAAGATGAAAGATAAAGTCGGGAATAATAAATACATAAATATTAAAAGGCCACCACCCTTAAAAGGACTGAAACATAATGAAAGCCCCCATTTGGAATAAAACTAGGACCTGCCTAGGTTGACCAATCATGGTCATATTTTGGATAAAAATAGCATAGGAGCAAACTATTGTAAAAGTTGACTGTATGGTTTCAGAAGTTTTTGGGACCTGCTTAAGGGTTTACTATTGTTAGAACCATGGGAAAAATTGATTGAATAACACACACATTAGAATCAGTAATGAGCCCTCTGCTACCAACCTCAACACAGAGGCGTTTTGGCGTCATAACCCTGTTCTTGCAAATCCCTGGTGAGACCTGCATCCTCATTAAGCTTGCTCTCATGAGCTTTGTTTGTATGTTTGGCTCAAAGGAACAGTGAGCTCAATATGATAGATGACTTTGGCTTTCTTCATGAGCAAAGATCAGGCCCCGCTCTGATGTGGCAGAATGTCAGGAGGAAATGGGTGCGCCGTGCTATTTTTTTGCAAACCAATTCCATGACTGTTCACTGACTTCTTTAAGCGTATCCATGATAATGCGGAGAACAGAGTGTCATGACGGCCAGATATAGCGGCCCCCTGATCAAGCATGGTATTACAGTTTTTCAGTCATTCGTGTTGGAGGGGTTTCTTTGGTATTTTTTTGTCTGCAGAGGGTGCAACTTAGTATTTATTCTTTTTTCTCCACCGCTAAGGGTTTTTTTTGTTGGATAGTATCAAGAAAATCATGAGCATGATTTCATGATTCCCTATGCGAAAAAGCATGGTTTAACCATGTACCATGGTCAACCATGGTTTTTGGACCATGGTCACACCATGGTTAGCCATTTTTTTAAAATGCACAGCCAACGGGCCAACCATTGTCCACAACTTCCAAGTGATCAGGTCAACCATGGTCAAACTCTGTTTGTTTGACAACCCATGGTCGACATTGGTGCCATTTTTTCAAAAACATGGTCAACCATGTTAATTTATGGTCCACTTTGGGTTGGTTTTGCCATGTTGACCATGGCGTGCATTTTTTTCAAAAACATGGTTCACCATGGCCAACCATGGTCAATATGATCCTGTTTAACCATTGTTGACCAGGTCAAATGTCCATGTTTAACCATGGTCAAGCAGGTTCAAATTGTCCATGATCAACCGTGATGACAATGGTGCCATTTTCAAAACTGTAACCCCCCCCCCCCCCCCCCCCAAAAAAAACAACATCCCTATAGTTTTACACATTTTATATACACCAGTATAAGTTTCCATACTTATTTTAGGTACCTTATATAGAGATGTATGACCGAAAATCACTTACCTTGATTGGCTTGACCGGGGACCTTTGTATTACAGACTGATGCCTTATACCAATGAGCTCAACCTAATCTGCTTGATAGCCAAAAGGCAAAATATACTATTATCAATTGTAACAACAAGTTTCACACCGTAAACACCCACACTAGTGACCATGGTCGCAGTGGGTGCCATTTTTCAAAAACATGGTCAACCCTGGTTTAATTTGGCCATTTTACCATGGTTTGACCATGGTTCCTTTGGGTTGTTTTTTATCCATGGTGGACCCGTGGCATGCCATTTTTCCAAAAAATGACTAGAAGACTTCAAGAAAATGGCGACCTACGTCACAGAGCTTCACATTGTGAAAAAATTCCTGAAAACCTCAGGGAATCCTTGTATCGCGGTGAAAACAAATTGCCTGAAGGATCATAGTCAACCATGGTCCACTGAGGTGATAAACATGGTTGAACATGGTAGAAGTGACCATGGACAACCATGGCCCACAAGGTGATGACCATGTCTAACAATGCCTCAGCGCATGCTAAGCATGGTCGACCATGGTATCCAAAATACCATGGGAACTCATTGTACCAACCACGGGTTACCATGGTCAAGCCCCATGCTGATTCATCGCTGACATATTCAACCAGTGTTTCCGTCCATGTCTTAGAGATCCTTGACCATGGTTGACCAACAAGAGTGGTGTGGCAATATCTAGGCGTACTTCATCAGTGCATTGTGGGAGTAGAATGTACAGATTGACCTTTGCCGGACCCCAAACACAGTAATCCATAAAATTTTAACCAATTCCATTACGCTGTTAACTGTTGGCCACCATTCACCCATGAACATTTTCAGAGCTGAATATAGTGTGGCCCAGTGTAATATTATCATTACTCCATGGATCTCCTAATGAACCTAAAGCTTGCATGATTTTGAAGATTTTTTTTCCTCCACTCTTGGGCCATATCAGACAACATTGTTACATGTCGTTTTCCTAATGCAGTTGACCATGGTCAGACCACGCTACTTGAAGTGACCATGGTCAGACACACGCTTACTTGAAGTGACCATGGTCAGACACTAAACAGCCACTAAGTGTCCTTCAACCATGGCTAAGACAATAATCATTTCCTCCTAATTTTATGACCATTGTCAGAACATGGGCTACTTGAAGTGACCATGTCAACCATGGTCAGCCAATAGGGTCATCTACCTTGTTCAACCATGATCAACTTTGATTTTCTGGGTTAGTGACCATGTCATCAACAATTGCACTGAAGTGACCATAGTCAACTAAACTACTTCAACATGGTCAAATGAGGTTGATTACATGTGGTTTGACCATGGTAGCTTGAAGTGAACCAATGGTCAACCATGGCCCACAAGGTGACGACCATGGCTGACAATGCTCCGCATGCTAAATCATGGTTACCATGTTACACTTTAAGTTCGCCATGGCCAACCATGGTCAAGTCAGATGATGACCATGGCTGACGCATGGTTCATCCATGCTAAGCACATCGACCATGGTATATACCATGGGGACCATGGTAAACGTCACGGTTAACCCATGGTCAGGCCACCATGGCTGATCATAGTTAACCATGGTCACACTGGTCAGCCTGTTTTAACCATGGTTGCCATGTTTACCATGCTAGCCGTTGACATTTCGCCAGGGCCATTTTCGGAAGATCATAGAAAAGGACTTCCAGAGATGTTCACCTTACAGAACCAGGTTTGTAGAGATGGTTCATGCCACCCTCGGTCACCGTCATCTTTTATAGATCTGGTCACCAAAGTTTTCTGTTTCTTGAATGGCTGAGTATAATCAACCTATCGATCATAAAGAGACACAAGGACATTTCCATAAAGGACCCCTTCCATTTTTTTTATTCCGTTTTTTTTTCTCCATATTTGGATGCCTTACGATTAGACCCCCTTAAGTGAATAGGCCAATAACGCTAATCATCACAATATGTAAGATCATTAAATGATGATTTCGAATTTTAGTCGTGCAACAGAAAAATCAAAGCATACTTTTCTATGGAGAATGATTAAATGATTACGTGTTTTGGCCAAGAAAACCTTTGAACGTTCTTGGTAGGGATTCTAAACCCCAAGGGGGTGGGGATATCAAAACCCAGGGTCATTCATTGACAGAGGACTAAAAAGAGTCTTTGAGGTGAGAGACAGCCAAATTCCCCAAAATAGGTGGTTTTCAGGTGACAAATTTGCAAAATTTTCCCCAAAAACTGGGGGCTTTGGGTACAGTGGTAAAAATGGAAAAAAACAAAATATGGGGTCTTGAGTTACATTTTCACAATATGGAGTCTTTTGAGCAAACAGCAATGCTGAAAATGGGTGACAAATTTGCAAAATTTTCCCCAAATAGGGGTCCTTTGGGTGAAAGTGGTACAATGTTCAAAAATAGTGGGTCATTGTGATGACATTTTTCAAATATGTGTGGTCTTAGCAATGCGGAAAATGGAGTTACTTAACAGCCTTACATACGTGTCACATCCAAGATGGGAGTACCCCCCCCCCCCCCCCCCGGGTCTAAAACTGATCAAGTGCAAATTGTGAGAAGTTGTATCCTCAAAAATCCCTCTAAGGCTGCATGCTTTGAACAAATGTTAATTGGTACATAAAAATACTATCAAACCATATGAATTCCTAATTCTATCATTTTTGATTCGATGCTCCAATGTCATGTATTTTCAACAGGAAAATTGTAAAATCCTGACCATTTCACGGCCATTTCCAGATGAAAGGATAAGGTATCCCAAACTAAGCAATGTCTTTGTTCTAAAGAAGTGGCTCCTGGGATCAGATGCCCCCATATTACATTATAGAATGATATAAGCTTTATGACGACATTTTCCCAAGCAGAGTTTCAGTATCTTGGCTATCCATACATCTTCACAGGAATTTGATAAGCTTGACACCAAGTAGGGTCTAGAATTCGGATGATACTAAGGAAACTTGAAGGAATGTCAAGTTAGCGTTAACACTTTGTGTGCAGACATCCCCTGGGCTGGGTCCTTTTGGAGAGGCCCGAGACCACAACCACGTAACACTCCTCCTCCATTATTGCAAATCCATCAGTAAGGGTGTTTTTGTAACAGTAGCAATTATCGGCCCTCGATATGTCTGTTGATTATAGACACCTGAGTCACAGACTCACTATAACCTACTGGAATGTGAACACCCGCCAATTATAGGGGGCCATCTTAAGGCTGACTCAGAGCAGGCTGGTGGCGCCAAGCCTCATTCATTATAGCAACTACCCAAAATTCAAAAGATACACAATACTGAGTGCAGGTACTACAAACCATTTGGGTGCTTTGATGTGGTCGGTCATGGGGTTCCCATACCCACATACAACCTCGTCCTCTTCTGTTATTCATAAAAAAAATTTCAGACATAACCCTTTTCCGTGGAGTGATTCTTCAACTCCAACGTTTTTTGGAAATAAGAAAATACTTCCCTTGACAATAAAAATCAGGAATTTTTCGTCAGATTTCGCATTTGTACGTGGTAAAAACCCAATGGCGACGTCTGAAATTTGGATTTCTTGGCCGCCCTTCCCCTGACTCAGAGATTATCAGGCCAGGGCGCCTCATTTTCAGACAAATCATGTTTTTTACCATAAACAGAATGCTTGACCCATATACTAATCACTGTGTGAAATTCTTAAGCTCAATCGAAGTCCTTCATCTAGCAAACACAACTTTGTTGTATAAATTCGGATCCGGAAATTTTTTGTATACGCGTATTCTGATGCCACTTTTAACTCTACGTAAATGTTTACTGTATCAACACGAAAAATCCGATCCATCTCTACTTTGGAATCGGGCAGTTTAATGTGACTATCTTTAGTTAAAGTTGCTATTTTGAAAATTAGTATCCAAAAAATTATATTGTGAAGAGGTCGGGTCTGAGTCAAGCCTTTACCAGGCACTAACATACAGTGATCCACTCAAAAAGTCAAAATATTTGAAATTTGGAAGAGTAGCTTGAAAGTGAAGGACAAGTCTGTGGATTCTGTGGAAGGTATTTGTCCAACAAAAATTGACCAAAAAGGAAAGAACAACATTTTTTCTAGAATATAATCCATTCTATTCTTGTTGCTTCAAGTGGTGTAACAGAATCTAAAATAATCTCATTGGTAGGTTGTTTTTGTTTTATTACTTAAGATGTGTTAGGAACCATATCTTAATACAACATGCAAAAAACTATTTTTGATGGTTTTTTTTCCCTTCAATCTCAGTATCACTTGCCTGCTGTGCTCCCCTCCCATTCCCAGCCGGAATTAATTGGCTGAAAGTGCTTTAAAACCCTCAAACTGTTTCCTCAACTTTACAACTTGGCAATTGCAGAATTGCTTAAAGAGACAACAACATTTCCCAGTACAAATGGTAACCACATTTTTTGTCCGCAATTTAGAATGCTCACCATGTAATTAAAGGCAACTAATCAGTTGATTGCTCAGATCCAGAAAATAAAAAACATCATCAAAAATCAGATTTTTACATTTCTTGTAACAAGAATAGGTATCCTACAACCAAATCCTACCAATGATAGGACCAAAAGCACCTAATAACACAAAATCGATATTTAAGCCACGACGTCCGTACGGAACACTATTACAACCCGTACTTATATTGGGACAAATCATTGAACCCAGGTGTTTGTTTTCCTTTCTGCAATTTTTCAGTTCCAACAATCAACTTGAGACTTCTAAAATTCTACAGACTTTATCCTTCACTTTGGAGCAAAAAAAAAAAAACTTTTTCCTTGCAAATTTCACTATTTTTGACTCTTTCCGTGTGAATACTGATAGTGGCTTTAAAGCTCACCCTGAACTGAGTAAGCCCAAAATGCCATCTTTATTGCTAAAGATGATTTAATATTTTTCTTCTGTCACACATGCAGAAATCCATGCATTCTAAATGTGGCTAAAAAGCCAATTTCAAAATAACTTGAGGGCTGTTTTTCTGACAATGTCCTCATTCTCTTCACTAAAAAATAAGCCCTTTTTTTTGTCCTGCCACCTTGACATTTTTCCCCATCAACCAGGAAGATCTGCCTCAAAACCACCTCACACACCTGGAAATCTGCCTCAGAAACCGGAAATTTTTCCTCCTCTGGACCCGTGACCCCTATACACCCCGCTAAATAGCATTTCTGTTACTTACCTGAAATTCACTCGTTATTTTGATCCACAATGCATAATTCAAATACCATTGTCACAGATCATTACCTACAAGAAAAAATATAGAGTAGTTATAGAACTTTGAAGTTCCAAGCAATGTTGATTAGTGCCTTTCTTGTGTTTAATTATTGATACGACCCACCTTTAGGAATACCGCATGTTTGAAGTTATTGTTACTTATTATCATGCGTCTAGACTGTTTTAACATGCATACGTCTGACCGGGGACATTTTCTGAGTCTTTTATTATTTTTACAATTGCGTAAGGTAATTCAATTCTTTTGGGGATAAAAGCAAGCTCTTGTTATACTTACCTGTTTTCAATTATATTAAAAATATCAGTAGCAAAAATGACGTTTAGTTTATATGAAAAGAAGTACTATCAGAAATGCTTGTATAACGGATATTATCTGTTTGATGAGAACCATGAGGAACAATTTTTTCAACCAGTTGTTTTTAGTATTGTTTTTTTTTTATTTTGAAATCCACTATTCACATTATTGGAGAATAACTGTGGATCTTCTTAGCGTAATCCACAAGTCATTGGTAATGGCTTGTGGTGGTGTCAGGATTTATTTCACTAGTGTGCTGATCCGGTGCCTCGTGTATCCATGATACGGACGCTCTTAACATGGCCCAACTGTTGATTACCCAGAATGTTGGAATTTACCAGAATGGATTGCAATATAACCTCATACATCACAACCCTCTATACGCAAAAAAAACAACATGAGTGTCCGTCTGCCGTCGCGATTGTGAATGGGTCAAGGTCACACAAGGTCACCACATGTCCACCACCCCACCCCACCTTTTCCACCAGTTTACATCATCGGATCCTTATGGAACGCACACAGCATGCACTAATAAGGTTAACATTTTAACCACCAAAGGTCACATGAGGTCACCAGGTCACATGAGCTCACCCCACCCCACACCATTAACACTCCAGATTTAAGGGCAATCTCTAGGGAACCCAGATGTCCCTTAAAATTTTAAAAAATCTGGAAATGTAACAATTTTTCAAAACTAATATCATGGTATTTGCTTTAAAACAAAGATAAACAAATGACATTGCATGAAGAATAGGATCAAGTTTTATGAACAGTATTTTTGCATCAAAGTATGTTTTTCCAGTCACCAGCATGTTGACACATACAATGTAAAATATTGCACTGTAAGCAGAGCAAAATTGAGCACCAGTTGAGGGTTTCACTTGGATGTTTATCCTATGCAATAGAGAACCCTTAAGGAATAAACAGCGATAATGTTGAGGAATCAAAAAATGTGGAAATTGCATTTTGTAAGCTATAAATCAAAGAGGAATGTATGTCAACTCTTTATACTCCTTTATGTAGGAACAAAAAACACCAAATGTGAAAAAAATAATGTTGTTTGAGGAAATTGGTCATGTACCGTCTCCCGCAAATAGATAACCGCGATTACACCTCTGAAAATCTACACCAAACACCTGATTGTGGTTTAATACACCAGTAAAGAATACACAAAGATCATGTTTTGTGTTTGATGTCAAATATACAGGGGACTTGGGCATAAATATCACCTTATAATCCTGGGATATTCAACAAGGAAAGGCTTTTTTTATCTCAAGCGGGAATTTTTGATTTCCACTTTTGCAGTATTGGTCATTATAGTGGCGGTTAAGTTCAAGTATATATCCATCAATGAATGACTTTGTATTTCAGATAGAACAGTTGAACAGAAAAGGTAATTGACAGTGTGGCGTAAGCATCAAAATAATCATTACCTCAGAAACTGGTTAGCGTTTCGGCTGACAAGGACATTTTCTAAAAGTAATCTAGCTGCATGATTGATCTGTCGGGATCAGTAATGGTATAATCGAAGAAGTGCCTTTCCTCAGAAGTACTCTTCTTGTACTGACAGATTGTAAAAATAATTCATGTGTGGCCAATTAGGTCCACATTCGCTTATACCTACTGCCATTACCGCAGGATCATGCAAAGCTAAAAGCAAACAATTTCTAAAATCTGAACTAAACAACTTAAGAATGTGCAAATGTCAATGTATGAATTTACTTGCTACCACTAATCGTCAGCCTGAGAGTTTACAAGTGTCTATCTAATTTGGTTAGTTTGAGATGGACATTTTAAGAAGTTGCCACAAAAACATAAAATAAAATTTACTCCTGAAAGTGGGACCTTTCAACAAATTTACATTTAAAAACCTAAACAATTTATATATATTAAAGCTGCAGCAAATGTAAATTTCAAAAAATATATCTCTCACAAAAACCCAAGATCAAGTTAGAACCTTTAATTTTCAGCTCACATAATATGACTGTGGAATCAAAGCATGTGCTACCACCTAAATTAGAATAGTTTGATAATTAGTCATAGCAATTCTAATGCCACTACAGTAGAGACGGCTCCTGTAATTAATTGAATATCAAAGCCCTATCAATGATTTCTTTCTTCAAAATGTAAACAAATCAAACGCCCCCTATTTTTCATCAAACTCCATTTTTTTTTTTCCACTGTTGTATTAGAAATGGTTGTCGTAAATACCCCTTTATAGAAACGCAAAGCTTAACGTGCCATATTTGTCAAGAAATTACAATTTTAATGGCAATGTTTGCATATAAAGTCAGGAATCCCGATTTTTTTTTTAGTAATTAAAACAGTTTGTAAATGCAATCATAAAAACCACTTTAAAATGCTTTAGTCCTGTCTTCACAAAGAACAGTAATGTACGGTGTTAATATGACCTAACACCGAGCAATTTTAGAGACAGAATGAAATTTTTGAATTGTGAAAAAATGACTGATTGGGGGTTTAAAGAGCTTTGCTCCCTACAACAGAGATTCAAATAAAAAATAATACCAAGTTTTAAGTAGTATTGTTGGTAAATCAATTGACTCATATGCTATGTTAGTCAGTAATAGATTCTGGTATTTAATTGATTTAATTCGCTATGCATTCTAGATAGCTTCTAGTACTGGATGGAGATCATTTGCAATGTATCTACAGTAATAGCTTTTTTTGGCAGTCTAGATAGAATCCCCCAGCCCCTTCCTGATCCTGGACATGAACATCTTTATTCCTGTACTTACAACATCTACAAGGCTACCAAAGAAAGTTCATCCGGCTCGACCAAAAGGACCCAACGTAGACAACTTGAAATCTCTTCCCAAAGTCAACAATGAGATCACCCGTTGCACCAAAGTATGCTTATGGGAATGTCGTCTACAAGAACAAAAGTGTTGAACGCACAGACATATAGATGTTAACGATGTAGATTGTAGATATGATGATAAGGTGTAGATCCGTAGAATCATGTTAAATGAAAGTGCGAGTAGTTATTGGGGAATTAACCCTCTGGGTACACTTTCTGGAATATTGCCTCGTAATTCTGTAAATCGTGGGTTGGCAGGATAGCTGTTACTAATTTAAGACACCTTTGGAAAATGTTATTCAAACAAAAGTGGACAGTAGTTATGATACTTTTGAATTTGCTTCATGTTACCAACAAAGCAAACCATTAATTTTGTTATTGTATAGGCCACCTCCATCTTCTGAAAAACATCATTACATACTTTCTAGTTCTAGGGAGTTGACTTGAACAGTTGTCACTGAAATATCTATGTTTACAGGTAAATTAATTTTTTTGCTTGGAGATTTTAATGTTCACTGGGATGAACCCATCAAATGTGACGTTGTTCGTTTTTCCAAATGCAGCTGATTCAGCGGTTTTCTTCACCAACATTGTTCATGGTCCCATCAGAAAGATGGCCACACAATTGATGTGTATTTACTCACTCTGTCATCATGGAATTTGAAAGATTGCCATCCTGAGGACAAACTATGTCAGATATATCATAGGTTTTTTAACATTGATGTGCCAAGACCAAAGCCGAATGCGTATTTACCTCATACAGTAACGGATTGACTATCGAACTAGGGATCATGCTGAATTTTGTTAAATCGCTGACTGATTTCTTATCAAACTGTCCATCAGCTGATTGCAATAACATGTTTTTGAATGGTTACAGTTCTGGAATGCAAAAAAATTTGCTTAGACTCATCGGCCCACCTTCAAAAACTCAGACTCGTCTTGTTAAATCTACGTATGCCGTGCGTAAATCAAGATTCATCGACTTTATTCCGAAGCTGCATTATTCCCGAAGGTGTTGTTATTCCGAATTGATCAAGAGCTTCGTTATTCCGAAGGTGTGGTTTTATTCCGATTAGCAAGAACTTCGTTATTCCGAAGGTGGTTTTATTTCCGATTAAGCTATGAGCTGCGTTATTCGAAATTTAGCAAGACTGCGTTATTTCCGATCGAGCAAGAACTGCGTTATTCGAAGGTGTGTTACTTCCGAACCGAGCAAAAGCTACGTATTCTATTATGCAATAGCGCGTATTCCGAATCGCGCAGACTGCGTTATTCCTAAGGTGTGTATTCCAAATCCAGCAAGAGCTGCGTTTAATTCCTAATTGAGCAAGAGCTGCGTTATTCACGTAATCCAGCAATAGGTGCGTTATTCTGAATTGAGCAAGAAGTTGCGTTTTCCCGAATTGAGCCAGAGCTTCGTTATTCCCAATCCAGCAAGAGCTGTGTTATTTCGAATCCAGAGAGCTGCTTTATTTCCGAATCCAGCACAGCTGCGTTATTTCCGATCCAGCAACAGCTGCGATTATTCCGATCCAGCAACACTGCGTTATTCCGAATTGCGCAACATTCGGTACGTTATTTTGAATGCGGTTTTTAGTGATGAAAATAGTGAGGGGTCGCGCGAGTAATGTCTGATATGGGTGTGATTGAGTGGGTGATTGCGGGTGTAGGCCCGATAGGTGCCAGCGTGAATAATTAATCACGTGAATTGCATTTACCTTTGTGCACTGCACTTAGAATGGTAATCCGTCGCGAAATATTCCGTTTTTTTTCCCGGGAAACTAGGGAATTTTCCGTAAAGCATCACATAAATTTTTTCCGTTAATTAATAGTGTGATTACAGCCTCGTCACTGCACCCACCAAACAAAACCTCCCTATAGTTCACACATGTCTGGGTCGAGATCCATTATATTATGATTCCAGACTTATATCTACCAGGAAGATCCTAAATGCCCTCTACTCATAATCATTGGAATCATTTTTATACCTGCTTTAGAGAAAAAAACAACGTTAACACCCATTTTATTCTGCGATGAAACCGTTTAACCCTAGTCTTGGGGGGGGGGGGGGTGCAACCCCGTTTAGAAGTTTTTTTGTAAGGGTACAGTGGGTCCCAAGAAAAAAAACGAAAGCTATTAACTTGCCCTCTTTTCACATTTTCAATCAAAAATCACTTTTTTCAAAATTTTGTATTTTTTTTATTTTTTTTATTTTTTTTACAAAAAATTTAAACAGACAAAACACAAACAACAAAAAAACAACAACAAAAAGAAACAACAAACAAACAACAAAAATAACCAAAAAAACCCAGCAAATCTTCTCAAATTCGCCAATCGACCTGTTGGTTATGGTTCTGCCATTTTTTTAAAAAGTAACCGAACTTTTGCAGTTGTCCAGGGACAAAGGGGAGTTGGGGTTGGTGACGGTTTTGTTCTTTATAGATCCTTTTCTTTCTCTCTTGTTGCTTTATTGCTTTTTTTTTTTCCCTTCAGGTCTGGTCTTTATTTATGTCTTTATTTTTCTTTCTTATTGTAAATGATGTCATAATCTCTTTCGGAAAGAGTGGTAAGTCCTGAAAAGGACTATTTGGGGTTTGGAGACTTCCTTGCAACTTGGTTGCTGTCCTCTAAGAAAGACGGATGCTTGTTTGGACTATGAGCAAACATCTACGAGCAAAGAACACCGCGGTCCAGGCACGACAGCAAGTTCAAGGCCAAAGTCGCTGCAAGATGAAACATATGGAAATTGCCACTAACCCAATCATTGGCATTTTCAGGACTACCACTCTTTCCGAAAAAGAGATTATGACTTATATCATAAAAAAAATAAGATCAAATTTAATAAAGAAAAAGACCTAAGGGAACAAACCAATATAGACAGAAAGGAAAGAATGAATGAAAGAACGAGAACAAAACGCTTCACTAAGCCCCAATACACCTCTGATCACCTGGACAAAAATGAAAGTGGTTCATTTTAAAGTTGGCAGAACTTCATTACCCCATATTAAAAAAAAGGTATAGGTTTGCATATTGCAAGGTGTGTTAAATGTAAGAGGGAGTCAAAAATAGGTTCACGGTCCACAATGGGGGTAAATTTTCAGATATAGTCCGTTCGTTATAAAAACGGGTATGGTGTCAAATTGTTCGTCTCAGGTGTACGACCCGGAAAATATACTGGTTGCACCTCTATATATAATTTCGTTGCATTAATTGGAACGCAAATGTGACGGGACTAAAGGGTCTATGGGAGGTCAACTAGGCATAGCTCTGTAATTCTTATATAGAAAGTTCAAACAAAGAAGAATTTTACATTTACTTATCTAGTGGGACAAATTTGACAGTTTACAAACCGTCCGATCAAAATCGGACCATTCTATGATTTTACCAGGATGACCTTGCTTGAACTGTTATGAGCATTTACTAAAACTATACAGTAGATGGGCAACACTTACATTTTTTAAACTTTAGGAGTAGCCAATAAATTGGTACATCATAAATCAATTCGAAAACAATTCTAATTTTACCCCTGTACAAATGTTGTCCCCTTATTCACATGTTCATGGTGGAGTTTGGTGGACTTTTAATATATTATTTTGGGACTATTTCAGAGGTATATTAACAACTAAAAATTGTTTCTGTTTGCAAATTTGTGTGGGTCCAAATCCGACAATTATAGACTAGTAATATTTCCATCGACTGTTGGTAGTAGTTTCAGCGAGTCATTGTATCTAGATATAGAATAATTCAAACCGTTACTTTCGGCAGCCGGGCCGGGGGTATAGGCTAAGCTTTGCTGGTATCAAGCCTAGATTTATTCCGTCAAAAAGCCGACAGGTACCAAAAGTCGTCAAATTCCCTTTGATACCCTGGGCTGAAAGATACATTCATTAAACACTAGCAGACTGGCGCGGCCCTTGATTGGTCAAAATCTAGGCCCTTTGGGGACTTCCGGGTCATGTCACCTAATTGTGTGGCTCTGTGGTGATACCCAAATTTGTTTTTATATCTGAGAGCTGAAAAGCCAGTTGCGTTGCGTTGCTTGTGCACCAGTGTCAAAAAATAACAACCAAATTTGGACAACACAATGAATTCATGTTAAAAAATTTGTTCATTTTTATGAAACTTGACCCACAAAGTAAAAACGCATTCTGTGCATTCCAGATTATTGCATGCAAACTACTTTCTTTTACCTGGGAAAAATTACCTGACGAAATAGCAGACGATCGATTCTTTTCAATATACGGCCCGTAGTATCTATATATTGAACATACTTTTGGCGAAATGAGTTATTTGTGTTGTCCATGGTGCTGTGTTTTTTCAAACATCTTCAAAAATCCTCATACAATTTTGATTTAGAAAAAACCTGGGTTGCAGATTGTATATGAAATTTTCACAAAAATACAGTTCCAAATGCATATAGGGAAGGTGATCGACCTCTGAAGGTGCAAGTTTAATAAAAGTATCGAATATGGTGTATATTGCACATACTGTGTTTTACTTTGTGGGGCAGAATGAATGCCGCATTCTTGTTGTCTATTCAAAATATGGCCAATTTTATTCATAAATGCTCTTAGAAATAATGTATTCTTAGGCCTCTAATCCCTAATGTTTAATGGTCTCAATTGGAACTATAATTACTAATAATAAACAAACAAATTATTAAAGCGCAAAAACTACACAACGGTTTCTATGCGCTACATAGAAGACAAAGAACTTAAGCTAAACAACAAAATAATTGCAATACAATGAACATCAAGTGAACATGAAAGTTTTTAAGTTCTGTTTAAATTGCTCAATTGAACCAGTTGTGCGAATGGAAACAGGTAGGGTTATTCCAAAGCAAAGGCCCTGTCCGCAGATAAAAAGGGGTGTTCTAATGCGAGGACCATGTTTGAGGGCAAGACGATTGAAGAACGAAGATATTGGTGAAGGGAGATGAGATTACTAAGGTAGGTAGGAGCAAAATCATGGATAGCCTTGTAGGTCAGCCATAAAATTTGAAACGGATTTCTCTTTCAACAGTCAACAAGTGGAAGTCGCGGTGGATGCGGTTGAACGATGTCATGAAGTTTAGTACCTGGTAAGAGACGAGCAGCAGAAAATTTGGATCTCTGAAGAGAGGACAAGACGATTTTTGGGGTAATTATACCAAATGGGGCGAGTATTGCAATATAGTCATTTTTGACCCAAACGGGTTATTTTTCAAAAAGATATATGAACCCCAATATAGTCATTTCAACCCAACGGGGTTAGTTGTACCACAATTTGGGTCAAATCTGGGACCAGATTCAGTGGGTCAAAATTTGACCCTTTTTTAGTAGGTGCATACGGTAATGGGACAGTAGCATGAGGGTCACAATTGACCCTTTGTGGTTATTTTGACCCCGTATTTTTAAGTTTGTAACACCTATAGATGATATCTATCGCCCTCCTCTACCGGCCCAGTATGGTGGCTCAGTTGGTGGAGCGCCGCGCTGGTTGGCTATGGAGGTCGCGGTTCGAATCGGCCAAGTTGCATATGGGTTTTTTTCAAAAAATTGTGTGCGCTGGCCCATTCCGGGAAAGCTTAATAAAAATTACCCATCCTTGTCTACCTGGAGAAATAAGTAGTTAAAAAATTAAAAAAAAATATATATAAATTGTATATGTAAAAGGCCGTTTGATGTTATCCGCTAGGAAAGCGATGGACAACTTTCGAACTTTGACACAACCTAAGATGATATCTTTCGCTCTTCTGCCGGCCCAGTGTTGTGGCTCAGTGGTGGGAGCGACCATCGCTGGTGGTACGGAGGTCGCCGGTTCGAATCCGGGCCAGTGCATATGGGTTTTTTTTTTTCAAACACTTGTGTGCGCTGGCCATCTCCAGGGAAAGAGTAATTAAAAATTACCCTGTTAGTACACTTTAAAAAAAAAAACTAAGTAGTTAAAAAATGACCCACCATGTTGTGTCATTTATTGAGTTTCCTATCTAATATCAGACTAACCCATATTTTGTTGTCAAATGATATTTGTTTTAATATCGGACAACCAATATCTGTTGTCAAAATGATATTGGTTGAATATCAGACTAACCATATTTTCCACATGATATTAGTTTAATATCAGACTAACCAAATCTTGTTGTCACATTGATATTGGTTTAACATCAGACTAACCAATTATGTTGTGGTCACACGATATCTGCGTTGGTGTTTCGGGC
>JAMKCH010027109.1:0-17984 GCA_023653785.1 Ophioderma brevispina
TATCATATTGCGCTCTAATGATCTCCATTGTTTTTATTCGTTGTTACAAAAGAACCATTTCCCTTACAAGTTTCTATAAAATACTTTTGCCCAAAGTCCCTAGAGGAAACTCTGACAATCACCGCAGAAAGTGATGTAGCGGTATTTTTTGTTTCAGTCTATGACAATTTCCTCCACTAACCCAAGGCAGGTGTCCTTTCCGTGATTTTTTATCAGGTGCGTTAGGGATAAGAGACTTGAAAGGCACCTAATTTTTGTTACTGTTCTGGCACTCTCGCGCGATTTATTCGCATTTGTAAATATCAGCTATGTCAGTCCACTGCCGGAGACAGCCTCCACATGTTACCAAAATGTTGTTAAGACCTATACCCTTTCCACGCTGGCCCAGTCGAGTTGGAAGGGACTCTGCTACCTATAGTGGAGTGCAGGTCACAGAACCGGGATGAGGGCGAGGTGTCTGAGCGGTCTAAGGCAACCGAACCGTCGGCAGGGAATATAAGGTCGATCGAGCGACCCTGGTTTGAGCCCCGTGAGAGTCCGGTTTCTTGGTCGCATCTCAATACCAGTTTTCAACATAAATAAATCCCACTTGACAAAGGTACAGTTTTTTCTGGAAACGTTAGGCTCCTTTAACCTGCTAGAAAAATTAAAATGACACTGCAACGTTACACATTTAATGTGCAAAAAAAAAATACACACAGTTAACCTTCTCTCTGAAATTACGTCATTTATTAATTTTATGACGAATTAAAATGACACTTTTGTGCGATAGGAGTTACAATCTAGAAAACGGGGCCGGAGGGGAGAGTACCACATGCCTAGTACAACCACATGCATATCACGGACACTTGATTTTGGGTACCATGGATAATATGGTCATAGTCTTTCCATTGCTACCAAAATGAGTACCAACAGGCTATAATTACAACCAGAATGACGTTACTAAAGTCCAAATTAGCAAATTGTCCAATTTCCATATTAAATCACAACTGAGTGTAGAATAGATGAATTCGTTTTTCACCAAAAGTTTTGAATATCCGATTTCCACGGCGTTTTTTTTTTTTTTTTTTTTTTTTAAAAATATTGAGAGCATTTTAGTGGTACATGTTTTTGAGTCAGTGGATATTGCGAATTGCCAATTTTCCACCCTAATCCAGTATTTTTATACTTCCTCAACTATGACGTCATAGTGACGTCATAATGGGAATTTGGTACTTTTAATTTGATACCAATGGAAGAAGAAATTCTAAGCTATCCTGTGGTAACCAAATTTATGGAATCGTAATGTTCAGTAACGTAAAATTAATTGTGACAGGCACACCCAACCCCGGGCCTTTCCGTGAGCTTTGTTACAAACATGGCTAAGGTAGAAGGAGTGTTAATTTCCACATTGTTTTGCCGGGTGACTCTAATTTAATGTACTAAGTTAGAAATTAAAACAAACAAGCAAGCAGCAAAACACAAAATACATTAAACTGCATGTTTTACATTGGGGGAATGTTATTAATTGAAGTGAGTGAAAAGAATCTTAAAAATAGTCTTTAAAACTTTATTTTATCGATTTTTGTTAATTAAAGCCCTATGCAGAAAGTGTTAGTGTCATTTTTATCGTCATCAAATTGAATAAAATCTACGTCATTTTAGGGGAAAAGTGTTTTAACTGATGTGTGACTTTTTTGCCCATTAAATGTGAACATTTCCGTGTACATTTTACATTTTTGTAACAGGTTTACGGAGCCTAACTTGCTAGAAAAGGCACATTGTCGGGGGGGGGGGGGGGGGGCTTAGGGGGCTTATTTTTTTTAAATGTTTAGTTCCTATTGCAGAATTGCGATGAGGTGTTATTATGAATTTCTCCTCGCTACCACCCATTGGTAGAATATGCAGGTGTAGCGGTGGAAAACCGGTGCCTCGTGGTTAGGAGAGTTATTGGAACGCCCCGGGAAAGTCATGTTTAATGTCCCGGTGTCAGAGAAGTCAAATATGAGCACCGTAAAAAAGTGGCCAGACCTCATAGATAAGGTAGGAGGGGACCATTTTTAAAGCAATATTAGCACATTTTTTTGAAGAGCGCCCCCCAAATGTTTCAAAAAAAAAATGAGATTTTTACACGGGTGAATTGGTAACTCGGCAGTAAACTATACCTGTGAAATGGTTAAGCGTCTCTACAAGGTCTATGTGTCGCAAAAAAAAAAAAAAACGAATGAATTTTGTAACTATAGAATAAGTAATTCGGGGATCCCGAGAATAATTCAACGGCGCTGGAAACGGCCTTCCAATATGAAATAGCAGGGAAATAGCGCCATGTACGTATCTACGCTCATCTATTAGTTGTTTTATTGGTTCAGGCAAGTCAAGTTAGAGGTCATTGGACGGACATAAACTTAGAATTTCCAGCTCTGCCGTTAAGTACAATCTAGGATCCCAATTCTAATTACAAAAATCGCTCATTTAAAAAAAATATATATAAATACGCATTTTTGAGCATTCTCGTTCGCAGGTGTAGTTTTCTAGACAATTACCAACATAACTGTGCAAAAATATCAAATTTTGAAAATTGGGGGCGCTCTTCAAAAAATGTGCTAATATTGCTTTAAATAAAGTGTCTAAAAATAAGAAAAAAGCAAGCAAAGAAAACACACACGTAATTGTTGTATTTCAGACTTGTGCGATATGCAATTCTGCTGACGATGTACTAAGTGTTTAAGAACTTTAACATGGAATGACTTGATTTCCACATAAAAATGTGTGTTATTCAAACACATAGCATATACAAAAACAATAGCGTGGAGGAGATGACCCGATTGACGATGCTGGTTACGTGCTTGGATGACGTATCTAAATACCGGGTATTACCAAATTTAAATTATGCGGCATTGTATGTCTATATCAAAATAATGATATATGAGTTTCAGCTACGCCACAATCACGACGACAATGCAGTATTCCAACGTCATGACTGGCTAACACTGTTTACGGAGTTACGGAACGGGATGTTTGTGTTTATGTTGTAGAGTTTTGTTCATTTTTGCCAAACTCATGGTGAACTTCTGAAAGTATATATAGATCGGATTCCAGATCCTATAAAAGCATCGAGGATACATTATAATTATAATCTTTTGATAGTATGTTTTTAACTATTTTTATCGGACTTGGATGATATTTCATGTCTGACATAAAAAAACACTAAACTGAACTTGCAGAATTATCATCAAATCTGCATTAAAAGAGGCAAAATGCATTCATTACATTCCTTTAAATTGCAGAAACACTGTTAATAGAAACATTTTCACAACATACGAGCAGCATTTTCTTCATTAAAATGCATTATACCCGTCACATGGAAATCATACAAGTATTTCCGAGTCCCTCTCAATCCAGCCAAGATTCTGTTGTAAAAAAGACTGAAGAAGCGTGACCGAATAGGAAACTTGACGATGAATCAGCAGCAATAGTGATGGGTCTACTCAGCCCCCTTAGGCCCTGCACTGGGCATATTGGCGTCGCCCAGGACTCCAGAAATACATCTTGGAAGTCTTCAACCTACTATCGTCGATAAGCCCCCGGCTCATAGATCACAAAGTTGATCTGTGTATACCCTCTACCGGCAGGTACCTGTACTTTCTTTACAAGCATATATCCTAGTAAGTCTGAGTTGAAAGTTTGATCAAGCGACTATACCTTGTAACAGATCACCTGTTGCATATTTCAGATAGGTAAAGGTATTCCTATGGGACACTCCCTTATTTGGGAAATGATTTTCTAAGGTTGCAAAAGAGGTAAATTTCAGAATCGCCGTCATTGAATCGCCTCCCCCCCAAAAAAAAATTGAACATTGCAATGTCGACAGGTTTTGTCAAAATCTTTCAAATCCATTAAAAATCCATTAAACATTGAGCATATGATTTTTTTGCCCAGATCTCAAACCTCCAAATAATTTCTTTCACCATGCAGTGATCTCAAAACTTACGCTTAATAAGTCATCAAAATTCCACATTTTACCCTTATACAGAGAAAAAATGTTCTTTTAAAGTTTAAACAATTGTTTAACGGTTTGAACAGATACCCAACAGGTGTCTTGATCGATCAGTTCATCCGATAAATTTTAAACAGCTTTTATTTTCCGTGGATGTCTGGTCTGACTTGATCGGACCTTTATCTTACAAATCCGACGCCTTAAACCATTTCATATGGTATGATCTGATATCTGTACATTGAAACATATTTACAACTAAAAAATTATGCATCATATCAACATGTTAACCGGTAAACAACCCGCTGGGTTAAAATAGAAGTATTAGTGGGATTTTAGTTAAACAAAACCATTAATAAACAACAAAATCCCCATTTTTGCAAAAACCGAAAAAAGAGAATAAGTTTGATAAAAATCACTACTGTCCTAATAAATCACAACATTTTGCAAGTTCAAAGGTTTTACGCAAGCATGACATGGTGTTTTCGTTAGCATGAAAGGTATCATCACCAAAAGCACTAAAACACAACTTATCTCTTTCTCGTCTTTCTCAGAATAAACCAGAGGATTCCCCAGAGATGCCCTCTAAGAACGTTTCTATTGCTGATTTGCACTGAACCACATAGACTGTGTTCCAGTAAATAGCTACTGGTAAAGATATCGAAGTAAAATTATTATAGGCCTGAAGAGACAAATATGCGTGAACGAATCAAGACGTAATCAAATGACGCATTAACACTATACACGCACAGCTCAAACGGAATAACCGAAGATCTTCAAGTATGATAGAGAATTGTAAAAAAAAAAAATGAAAAAAAAAATTCGGTTTCAAGTTGAATTCTTATCCTGTGTTATTTAAGTTGCATTCCAGAAACTACAACGGCCTAACAAAGCGCTTTCTGGTGTAGAAATATGAAAATATAAACGCATGACCCGTTATGGTACTTTTTTTTTTTTTTTTTTTTTTTTTTTTTTTTTTTTTTTTTTTTTTTTTTTTTTTTTTTTTTTTTTTTTTTTTTTTTTTTTTTTTTTTTTTTTTTTTGTGTGTGTGTGTGTGTGTGTATGAGAGAGAGAGAGAGACCAAAATATAGAAAAGGGAAGAAAGAAAGAATGAAGAATAAGAAAAGCCACAATTCACAATACTACTCACTTGTACTTTACCTTCCCTTGGTATATATAATGACAGTATCTATTTAAACAACGGAGCTCGTAAAAGCAGATCAATGCGAAATTCAGATGTTTCACTTTAAAATCACAATCCATCAAGTTACAGCTTAAAAACCATGATGTTTTTAAAAGTGTAAGTTGATTTAAATTTCACAATGAAGCCTCTTGTTCCAAAATTGATGGCACTGTTTATTTCAACTATTAAACAAAGATCGCTTCCAAACTCATTAATCATACCCGTTTCTATACTTCCATGTCATAATACATCCGTTCGCGGGATAACCTCTACGTGTCTAACAACCATAACTCTTGAAACTGAACCATAATGTGTTATTGCGTAATGAATATTCATAATTCCTGTTTGTAGTTAAAGTTTGCCAAGAAGATACCCCTCAGTGACTAACAGATTAGTATTAAATGATATAACAAGACGTGTCCTTTGTTAAAAAAGAGTAACTTTGTTGCTAAAGGTGCCTTTCGTGGTCTGAGTGAATTCCTTTTTTTTCTTTATGACTAAATAGATCCTCGAAAAAAGAAAAAACATAACATTTTAAAAATCTATTTCGCTATTTAAAAAAAATAGAAATTATTTTTTTCTAGTAAAATTCAGGTTTGCCAAAGAGAGGTAGATATTCGTCCATATGTTTGTGAATTAAGTGAACCATTGTCTTCCTTAGCTCGTTAAAACAGATTTTAATTAGAAAAAAGCAATATCATAAGATTTTGAAATAGCAAAATAGATTTTAAGATATTCTGTTTTCAGAATTTGAGTTGATTCAGACGGTGCGTTTTGATGTTATGAACACATATTTGTTAAACACTGAATAATTTACAAATACTATTAGAAATAAATAAATAATAAAGCACGGAAATGACAAAGAACAACAGAAAGTAAAGGACAGAAAGGTGAAACAAATGGAGATTGAACGATTATGTTGCATAGTTTTCCGTAATTGTCTATCTTTTTGTCGAGCTTCGTTTGACACACATAACACACACACAAACACACACAAATCATGTCACCAGCCTCGATTTCGAAATAAATATCATGGGTCCCAAATGTGCGCCATTTTATTTCATTCTTAGGCTTTTCAAAATCAATGCTCTGCTCATAATTTCAGTTGTTCAAGAGCTTATAAAATTCCATTTTATTACATTAATTTCAGTAGCGCAAACTCCCACTCATATGGTAATTTTCATGCACACTTCCTATGGGAAAGTGGTTTTCTTGGGGTACCTAACACCCGGCAATGCCAGTTTTACCATTTCTTGTGCATTGTGTCATCTCTTGGTTCTACTCTATTATTGGCAAGTGTAGGCTACATAAACGCATTGTATGTATGGTCCCCTGCTCAAACCTTATTGGTACCATTTTCTTATTCAAACTGACCAGGCTTGCAACAGCTATATAAAATGTATCAGGTTTTCGTTCTCCGCGTGTTTCATGGCGACAAACGGACAATAAAAACGGTCACATAAATTGGAAGGGACTTGAATTCGTCGCTCCCATGTACGTGTACATGGAGTCATCTCTATAGGGTCCCTTCACAGAAGATAAATTATGTTGGATGGACTTTTGTTTGTCTTCCTGATCATCCAAGAATGCGGAAAATACAACACATAATCATTATGGTATTAGCCTTTTGAAACACGGCTGATACAAAAGTAGCGGTTGTAGTTCAATTTGGGTATGGAAAAAAGAGAGGGCGTAGTTCAATTTATGGGTATACAGTAAGAGAGGGCGTAGTTCAATTTGGTAAAGCCCGGGAAATACAAAGAACGCGCAGTTGGGTGTGCAGTGTTGTTTGTCATAGAAGTACTAAAAATTCTAATTGACTAGTGGTGCAAGACAAGAGTACAGGAACGTATTGTTCTTGTGGGTATGGCCACGATGTAATAATCATTGGCAGTGTAGTTGTGGTGGAGCATAGAGGTAGGAGGTAGTGGCTATGGAATAGGTTGACACCTCTCCATACTCACAATCATGATCACAAGATCACGTCACACTCTTCAAGTTTCTAATGCTTTTTGCAACTCACTAACACTAAGAGATTTGTTCCCGTATTCTCTCTTGATGAAGATAGACAGTCCAGATTTCTATCATGCGACATTTTATACCTTTTAATTCTTTATACAAGCATACAATCAATCAATATAAAACCAACCATTTGATCATTTTCCGTTTTGCACGTGTGTGTGAATTCAAACTCCAATTGTGGGAATGAACAATGAAAGTCGGATATTTATGAAAATCTCCTAGCTTTCCCCATAGCTTCCATTTAGAATTAAATATGTCAAAATAAGGATAAGTTTCAGCTTATACTAATGGAGGAAACAACCACCTTGCCTCGCGGAAACCAACTGATATCACGGCCCCCTTGATACAGGGTCAAAGTTCTATTCATTTTTACATGGGGTGTTGTCACTGTAACCCCGTACTTTCTACAGGTTCAAGTACAAATGGGACATGTCAATGCCCATGAATTTCCCAGCCAAGGGTAACGATCCTGGGTGAAATATGGACAAACATTTGGTGTTGTTTGCTATTATTTGGCTTATTATAGATTTAGAATACGTAATTATTTGACTCTTTAAACCGGTGTTATTTAAAATATTTTTAAAGTTCTGGTGGCGCTACTTTTGGACTTTTGTCAACAAAAGGCATGCATTGATTTATAAAAGAAATTCATGTTTCATTTTTAAATTCATAATTACTATAAATCAGCAGTAAGTGTTAAGAATCGAAGTTATTCCTGTTGCTGTTGCTGCTGAGATGATGATGACGATGATGACGAGGAGGACGACAACGAGGAGGAGGACGACGAGGACGAGGACGGTGACGATCGTCACCGTCCTCGTCCTCGTCGTCCTCCTCCTCGTCCTCGTCGTCATCATCATCATCATCATCATCGTCGTCATCGTCATCGTCATCGTCGTCGTCGTCGTCATCATCATCATCATCATCATCAATCATCATCATCATCATCGTCCTCGTTCTCGTACTCCTCCTCGTCGTCATCATCATCATCATCGTCACCGTCATCGTCGTCGTCATCATCATCCGATCATCATCATCATCATCATCATCATCATCATCATCATCAACATTATCATTATCATAAGTAGGATAATAAAAGTTACCATCACCATAACACTTATTACAAGGCATCATCAATACCGCAACCCGTAGCAATGTCCGTCCATCAAAAGTACAATCCACCGTACATTCAACATCAGGTGTGCAGAACTAAATAAAGAAAAGACATCAAAATAGGTGTAGAATAATAACAAAAACAAGAAGAGAAGAAATTATCTGTCCTAAAAGTCAGAACATCTGCACGGCTACTGGTCAAATGTGGCTCGTTTTCAAATGTGTGAATATTCGATTTGTGGAATAGTAATTTTGAATTTCCAGTATACCAATAGATCCCAATCTCTTTCCTGCATACGATTCTGCACGCACTCATTTGAACTTTTCAGTCGTAAGCGGGGATAATGACCGGAAAAATACAGTGTGTCCCACTTTCAAAAATCTATAATGAATAATGATGCATGACGCAATACGAAATGCATTGCTTTGCATTTTCATTGACTTTGGCGCCTTTTTTCAATCCAGTTCAAAAATCGACCTGAGACAGAAGAAGATGAAGTGAAATTATCCTCCATGTTCAACCCAAGTTTTTTTTTGTAACTTACAGATTACAACTGTGCAGACAATTTGATTTCGTAAAAGACCTTCAATATGCTGATTCTGGATCAACTTCTGGTATCCTGAGTACAAGAAACTAATGGTTAAAGGGATAATTTATCCTTTTAAAGGGTCCTTTTATTGGAAACCGGATAAGTATTTGTATGTTTGTTTGTTTTTATGTGTTATTGTTGTTGCTGTCACTTTTTAGTAAAAATCTAAGTGGTATGGAAGATTTCAGTCTTCTTTTATTGCATTTTTCTGTCAGATTTGGGGTTATTTATTTTATTCTGACAAGTAAAAATAAAAAAAAATCCAATATGAGCAAATTTTAGAACTGGACTCTTAAACCAGATTTGTAGAAGTTATGCGCGAGGGATTCCACGACTTTTTTTCCTGACCTAAAAATTCTGACAAATAAATAATTTCACTAAAAATCGTAGACTACCCTAGCCCATTAAGAACCCGTAGTGTACAGCTTACCACAGAACCCAAACCTACGTAGGTCTGACTAAATGACTGTCAAATCTTTCATCAATCCACCTCTAATGTTGCCCTATTAACAAGCCAACTAAATTAGTACAAGAGTTCTGCATGTTTACTGCTTTTAATTTAAAACCAAGTTAAGTGTCGCCGATACCCTTCAACCTACATCAAGAGGTGATAATCTCGACTCCGCTTTATCAAGTAAATGCCTTTAGTAATTTCCACAAGAAGGGTGAAATAGGCCCATGAAGAACATCGGACGTAGGTCATGGCTAGACGCTGTTCCATTTTTGGTAAATTCTACTTTAAGGTTCAACATAGTACATCAGTTCAAAGTTTTGAGGAGCCGCAAAGGCCAAAGTTTAAGAACACTTTGTAAGAACATCGATGATTGACAATGTATATGACTATATACACTGGTGGATGGTAGGATAATTGAATTAAAGCCAACAGGTATATTGCTGGCCTAACGGGTAAATGAACGAGCGAACAACGGCTGGGGTCGGGCGAGTTCATGGGGTGGGGTACATGGATATGGTTAGATATAGGGTATGATTATTTCAACACTAGCCTTGGGCCTAGAGAACAATAGTGGCTATTTGTAACCAAGCTGGGGTGATTAAGATGTAAAAGCCGAAAATGCTTTGCGTATTCATGCACTAAATCGAGTAAAAATTTAAAGACTGTTTTAGTAGGGTTTGTCTGAGTAGAAAAATATGTTTTCCATATTAAGCTCAGGTGCCCCATATAAACACTAGTAGTAAATCCAGACGGCATGAACAGTGGGATTGAAGGACAGGTATTTCTCGACCCCCCCATATATAATACAGGTAAAGACACATTATAAAAATGAAACAGAATTCAGCCAAATATTTTGCAGTTGCGAAAGGGGCATTTCGTGATCCACAGCTTCGTCCCCCTGACCTCAAAAAGTTGATTTTTATATCATCTGAACCATTGGCATGAGTACAGTAGTGTGCCTAATCTGGAAGAAAAATGGGCGGACATTACAACACAGTCAACACAGTAGCATATGGTGCGCTGTGATACAAACATTCGCTCATAACATCAAAATGCCTCAGTCCCTAGAATCAACTGAAATTTTGGAAATAACCTTTACCCAAGGATGTCTACTGAACTATAAACAAAAGAACGAAGGTGCTAGGATTATGTAATGCACCTTTAAAAATGTAAGGATTCTATTGTCGTTCACTATATAGAGATGACCTTTGATAAAGTACTCTGTGTTAATTCAAGAAGACGACCAAAGTCATAATGTAAATTGTAATCTCATGGTAAACATACTCTAGTACCTAGAGCATGTAGAGTGTATTTTGTCACAACTTAGAACATCTCCAATAATGAATTTCTCCTAAAAGAATAAGGCTTAATTTTATGCTGAATAGAGTAGGCCCCTATAGCGATACCCAAATCTCGCATGTAATGATGAGAGACGATGGGGAAATGCACTTTATATATTGTAGTCTTCTCTTGATATCTCTCGAGTATCTGTATTCAAATAACAAAGCTCGGGTTGATCTAGTATACGCAAATACTAAATTTGGCGGGATTTGACTGAGCGTAAGACGATATCTTGTCGAGAGCTTGACCCTAATTTACCGGGACTAGCTTGGAGATCAGGAGTGTGAAATAAACCATGTGTGCTTCATTTGTAGTTTTAGAGGTTATCCAAATGTTAAAAACATAAATTTAAGGAGTTTTTGAGGATTTTTAATTTTAAAAGTGCAACGATGCAACAAGAGATTTTGAGACACCCAAATATTGCGTCATAATAGTCATTTCATAATTAGACACTCAATAGATTTCGTACCTTGTATTTGGCTACAGAAAGAAAACAAGTGATTTTGATTTGCTTATTTCAATATAAAACAGACTGAATTTCGAATTTGCTCTTATATAAATTAGAAATTTCACAATTTTTGTAACCAAAGAAACATTTCTCAGCTTAATCCTCAGACGGGGATGTTTTTGATGGAGTGTTTTACATCAGGGCACTTAAAAATCAATACTTTCGATTTTTTAGGGACACCTTATATGTGAAATCTCTCGTTGCACCTCTCAGATATATAGGTCTGTGATAATCAAGTGTAAATTAAGCACAAGAATATTAATAACATGTTGATCATAAACTTCATCTTTAAGTATATTTGGTCATTTGGAAGGGGAGCTTCCGTAATTTGACCCATTTGACACACTTTTTTCTGACACACTTATGAATTCGGAAACCCTTCACGGAATAAAGCACAGGTTTATTCCGGGAAGTTCGGACACCTTAGTATGATAATGGATTAAATTAAAAGTAGGTATCGTAGTCGTTCAAAAATAGCATGGAATAGGTTATTTTCAATTAAGAATGTTAAGCTTTGTGGAGATTTCATTCAAAATCAGAAATACTTTTCCATTTCTTCATAAGAATTGAAATAACTAATGTCAATTTTTAACAGTCAATGAAACAATGAAACAAACAAGCGATATTATAGTTAATTATAATTACCTCAAGTGTCCCAGTGACCGAAACCCACGCTTCTGCCAAATCACTGCATTTCTAAGAATGTCCTAATCAAAATGACTAAAGAAATTCCGTGTTATGAAACAATATAAAATACACATTCTCAACCATTCGTTTTCTACCTAAAAATTAGGAAATGTCTCTTTGATGCAACTGGCAAAACCAGCAAAATGTACTCTGTACTAGTCCGGTACAACGACATCGAAACCTTAACCCACCTGCCATGCTTTTGGTACAGATTTTGAAAGCACATTGCGTGTTGAATTTACATACCATTGCAACTGATCGGAAAGCAATGGGTTCATGCCAGGTGGACATAAATGTACGTGTGGACATAATCGACGCGACTGGCAGTTGTAGTTGAATGCGGGACACCGGACATTACCACTATGCTTTCAAAATCTCTGCAAAACCCACGCCAGGTGGAAGGAGGATTTAAACTAACTGTGATATCATTGCACTGAGTAGTTGTAAAATACATGTATATAGATTTATTAAAGGGACATAAGGGCATGGAAAAAACTGACATAATGAAAAGGACCCTTACTGAAATCACTTCCACGAGTTTGAAAACAATTTGGATGTTTACATTCTGTAAAAACAGTAAAAACAGGAAGAGTTCGGGGGAGAGGTGGCAGTTTGTGGCAATTTCTGGAACAAGGATGCTGACATTACTGCCAGCATTTACCAAACTTGAAAAGCATGTTGTCATCAGCTCACAGACTATTGCTATTGTATATGTGCTAATCCCGGCTAATCCATCTTTCAAGTGCCAGATCAATATCTTACTACAAGCCTAAAGTACAATGCCTGAATCCCGGTCTGAATGCTTTTGAATTGTATCGCAAAACATGCTAGATACACTGTAAATTCTGTCAGGGATGTGAACACCTTGCTTTTCTGTTCCAGAAATTGCCACAAACTGCCACCTCCTCCCTGAAACTCTTCCTGTTTTTACTGTTTTTACAGAATGTAAATATCCAAATTGTTTTCAAACTCGTGGATGTGATTTCAGTAAGGGTCCTTTTCATTATGTCAACTTTTTTCGTGGAAGAGATTTCATCTGGAATAGAATAAAACATTCTAGGGTGTTTTACACATAGTATTCTTATCAAATGCTAAGCATTAATGGATATTGAATAGACCCTATGCAATAGGCAGACACACTGTAGGGCAAGAGGGCCACATTACATTATATGAACACAATATATCCACCTGTTATATTTTCCAGAGATGCTCAAGTTGCACAGGTGATCTTTTTTACTCTTGGTAAGGGAGATTTGATGTTAATCGCCATTTTTATTCCATTCTAATGTGATTTGATTTTGTCTGAATATGGTGACAAATCTTTCTGACCTTTGCTTCACAAGAGTACATTGCAGATAGTGAGAAACTGCACTGAACATGCTGAATGACTTGACTTTGTCGACAGGGCAAAAGCAATATCAAAGTGTCTTAGAACAGTGTTATTTTGTGCAATATTGTTATGCAAAAAATCTCATCAAAAATGCTTTTACTGTTTCATCAAAATATGACATTGATCAATGAAAGTTTCATCTGATCAAGTTGATTTTGTACAATACTTTTATGCGAAGAACTTCCATCTAAAATCTGTTTCCAATCTGTTTACATGCTGTTGATCCATGAAGTTTTCTCTGATCCATTTCATTTCGGAGAATATTTAATGTAATCAAGTTGAAAAAACTTTCATGTCTACTTCATTTTTCAAATAGTCAAGCATTTTTTCAGTATATCTAGCCTAAAGAATGATTGATTATTGAGATTATGTCAAAAAGGTTACGGTTGAATAAACATGTCAAAGTCAGGGTCAGTAGCATCAAATGCACATTTTTGATACACCCTGTAAATTAAACTAAGCATTAAATGGCTATTCACAACTACTATAATCAAGTAACGATTCGAAGAAACCTGAATACTTTATAATAATTTTTTAATTTCCAAAGAATTTCTCATCATTTTCATACTTTTATGCTCATGTTGTTACAAACTACATGCAGGATAGTGCATATGGTTCAGCAAGGTTAAGTGTCATTCAGGGGTAAATTGCGATCATTTCTGATATTACAGGATCTTACAGAAAAATCTTTCAAGGAGCGTAGTTATAATTATAGTTATATTTTACCAACAATTTTGAGTTGGTGTTTTACAACTTTTTATCGTGTACACAATATCTTATCCCAATCGAGAAAAAAATGAGAAAAGTCTGAAAAACTTAATGGGTATACTAATCATGCTAATGGAAAAAGCAGAGCTCAGAGCATGCCTCCATTTCGAAGACCATGACGTAAATGAAAAAAGGGGAAGGTGTTGCATAGTTTCCTTTTGTTCTGGATCCCATAAGTTATACCTAGATAGACCATGTGTCCTTCATAAGTTATAATTAGGCTACACGATGCAGCCCTTTATGAACGTAATAAAATACCCATTACCTTATGCCGATGTAGTGCAATGAGCATAATGATCACCAAGCAGATTCTGGAAGACAACACAATGGTCTCATCTTAATGATAAAGCAAGGTGCAGACAAGTCACTTGAATGTGGTATGGTATGGTATGATATGTATATGAGGTTGTTGTTTTGGCAATTCCATTTAGTGTTCATTCCCCCAGAAAACAAACCATCAAAAATGTTGTATTCCCTCCCCTCAAGAACCACAATGCTACACATGTATATGTTGTTAATTAATATAATGCACATCCTTGTAAAGCGGCATTGTGGTTCTTGGGAGGAAGGGTTCATATATGAACATTTCAATTACTCATTATAATTTTACATAAACTGAGCGAACTTTGGGAATGTATGTAAAATGGTATTTTTTAAACAAGCAAAAGCTAAACTTTGAGCATGTTGCCTTTGAAAGCGGAACATTTCAAATTCATCCGTTCTCATGAAAACTATAGAGGGCGTCCTTATTTCCTTGTCCGGCGATGTCATTGTTCAAACCTGCTTAAGAACTGATACATTCAGTTCTATTGAATCAACTTCAGTGAAACGATTTCAAGATGAGTACGTTTCAAACTGCATTTCGTGATTTCAGCACCTTCTGTTTTATTCATTGATCACTAGGTATCCTTGAGAAAAGCTTATTCTCAAAATTTGAGCTGATCCCGATCTTGCGGTTTTGTGTTATGAGCAATTGTTCGTTTCCCACGGTCCCATAGGCTACTGTGCTGTAATTTCTGTCCGTTTACGGACAGAAAATACAAAATTGCGAATTTCTTACAGATGCGACCGAATTTGCACGTAAGGTTGGGCACGCGTGGATTACTAAGGCTAACGGTTCAGATGATATAAAAATCTCAACATTTTTAGGTAAGTCGGGGGGACGAGGCTGTGGATCACGAAATGCCCCTTTAAAATCTTTACCTGATATCAGCTGACATGACTTCAAGTTAACATTAAGAAATGACTCAAGGTATGTTGTAGATCATTTAGCTTCAAAAGGTGGCTATTGAGGCTTCCGTCTGAACACATGACGCCCAGGATGCCATTCTTCCCGGGGGGATTTCTTCCCGTTTTTGTCAAGGGCATGCACTTAAGTCTATGTCCTATCGGACACCAGACAACAACATTGTACCTGTAACTTTTATACTCATTGCTCATCATTCCCAATATCATCCAACATCCAACGACGAGACATACTGGGTGAAAAATGTGGCAAAACAGAGAAATACAATCAACTCCAGACAGCATCAGCCTAAACAGCTCTTTGAATGACAGTTTCCTGGGCATGTTCCATCTGTTAAACTATTGTCATGTATCCAATATGTTATTTTGCAGATCACGTTCAGGACATTGACATGTACCCTGTGTTCCTTTTGGTCACAAATCTGCACATGATGCTCATTGCATTTATACACAATTGTTACAGTAGATTAACCGATACCAGCGTATCTTCTTTCAAATTCCGAATAACTTTTTGTACAGACTCACAGTTTCAAAAGTCCATATATAATATTTTTAAGATTTTTATGAAATTCAATTTTTTAATATAAGACTATTCTATATGTATGATTTTCTGTTTATTTGCTGTCAGTTCCTTAAAGTTTTTTGGGGCGTTCGAGATTTCCAGCGTTTTGAAAGGTTGTAGCTTTAACCCAATTCAGTACAATAGAAATCCAATGTCACGATACCGGGATAAGATTAAGGCCATTATTAAAAATGTCCCTTTTCTCTAGCGATCAAAAACTACATGTACAAATGCTAATTCCCACTGATTCAGTTCGTTGAGACGCTTTTGGAAATTAATTATTTTTTTTTCGTTAGTGGATTTTTTTTAAGCCTAAGAAAAAACTACTTTTAAAGCTGGTATAATTCTTTATAAATACGTCAGAGCTCCGGGTTTTGCCTTTTGATGACGGAATGTCAAATAGAATGTTCTGTAGTCCCCCCCCCCCCCCCCAGTTGAGGCCTTTACAGTCCTGTTAGGTCAGCTCGTGATTTCCAGAAATGAAAGTGCTCGCAGTACTACTTAATGTTCTATGTACTTATAGCAATACAAAGCATTTTAGTGAAATCAACAGAAATGGTATAATTTGATCGCAATTAAGATAGTACCATAATCATTACCACTCCGTAGTTAACAATAATTAAAGAATCCCGTCAGTGGCAGGCTTTTTAAAAAAAATATGTCCTTGTATTGGTTATTTAAATGTAAACGGACAAATGAAAAACGCGATGCATACGCGGTGTTGAAATTCAACACTGCAATGCAGTGTATCAGAACCGTTTGTGTATACAAATAGTACCAATTAAGAGCTGTGTGATACATGAAAATGTATTTACATCAGAAACAATCTTGGCATCCGGGAATTTAGGATTGGGCTGGGTTAGTTATCCGGGAAGAACTGCAGGGCAAGGAGCATTAACGTATAATATTAAGAATCGATAAATAAAACTTGCATCTTACGCCTAATATTTCAAGACAATTCTGAATAGATTGCGTTGGGGAAAGAGGGGGGGGAAGGGAAGAACGAAAATGACTTTTTCCCACTACTCCAATTCCTTTTTCATAACCTCCCCGCACCCATCTTCGTACTCTTTCTCAGCCCCCTTCTTGCGCTTCTTCTCGGTCCACCCTTAACCCATTTTATGTCTCCCTTCCCCGCCTCTTTTGTTATCTTTTCCTCCCACCTCCTCTCATCTGTCCCTTTTCCTTTCCTCTCCATCCTATCTGTTAATGAAACTGCCAAGATTCTTCCATATTTTTAGTGTAAAAATAAACATTGCCAAAAGCGGATTTCGGTTTCGCTATCAACGATCGGAATCTGCCGTTACTTGTAGTTCGGGGAAGGGGAGAAAATAGTCTCTTGAGGGGGGGACAACATGGGCCTGCCATGCCAAGGGGACCAGAAAAATGCGGCTGACTAAGCCGTTAGGGATGAGCCAGGCAAGAGTCCTGTTACAACAAGGCGAATACGCCCGATGTGAATTCACGCAAGCAAGTCCTACTTTACACAAAAAGCTCTGCCTCCTTCTCCGCCGACGCAGGGGCGCCGGGTTCTAGGTTCTTTTCTGGCATGCCTACAGAAAACAGAGCCGAATTGAAAACAAGGACGTATAGAGTGGAACGCGTGACACATGAAAGTAATTTAGCACAAATTTTGCCAGACAACATTACATCAACGCCTTACCCACATATTGTCAAAATCACTTAATCCTGTTTATCTTTCTTGATGAATAACGATCGTTGTTTTATTGGCTGCTTACTATATTTAAAGGTTTAGTTTAAATGATGGACATCGGCCCGGATTATCGTTTTGTCGGTTTTTACTCAAGCTTGCCTATCATCAATAAAATATGATCTGATTAACAATCGTTAATTTGTACGAGCAGACTAGATTCATTCTAGGCTTACTCCACAAAATGAATAATGCTATATGAGATTATTGGAGATAAAATCGCCAAAGTCATGATAGGCATATCCACCACCCTGAAAATAGACAGCATTTTGGTTATTTATGGGTGCTCTTGTGATGCGATATTTCACTGATAATTTTTGAAACAAAATCTTCCTTCTCGTTTCCTTTCTGCCAATAGTGTGAAAAACATTTAAAACACAGTTAAGTAAAGGGTCGATCTCGTCGTGCAGTTTCCAGTAAATAAATCAACAACTGAA